>CAUJNA010002491.1:331557-379057 GCA_963377175.1 Effrenium voratum | reverse complement strand
CACGCACGCACGCACGCACGCACGCACGCACGCACGCACGCACGCACGCACGCACGCACGCACGCACGCACGCACGCACGCACGCACGCACGCACGCACGAACGCACGATTGCACGCACACAAGCACACACCAACGCATGTGTGTGTGGGTGGGTATATATGTACATTGTGTGTATTCGTGAGGAGGACACCCACGGAGCTGGATTCTGTTTGAGCAGGGAAATGAATCCCCGACCCGAGTGGGTGTATGCTTCAGGGATCCAGAAGTGACAACAGTTGATCTTGCTTGTGAAAGCTAACGTGTGTTTATGAGTTTCAAGTAACGTTTGCTGGGTATCCCAAAGCAACGGGTTCACATACCTAGAACTTCCTGCGGCGGAAATTTCTGCCGCAACGCATTGCGGCGGAAATTCCCGCCGCATTCCAGAAAATCTGCCGCAAACCCAAAAAACACCGCAACCAAAACAAAAACGCCGCAACCCCGTTTCCTTTCCGGGAATTTCCGCCGCATTCCCGCCGATTTCCGGCGCATTCCGCAAATCGGGGGGTAGAAAAGACTGAAAACAAGTTCTGCCGCAATTCTTTAAAAAAACGCCGCAAATCAGGAAGAAATGCCGCAAATCCAAAAAGGCACCTTTTTTGATTTGCGGCATAAATTTCTGCCGCAACGAATCTCTAGGTATCATTTGAAATTTGGATTGAGGTGCCCGCCATGGAAGAACATGTGGTCATAGAGTCACCTTTGACCCCGGATGAATCCAACCTAGTGGATTTGTTTTCGGGGGCACAGGGGAAAAAGGCCAGCTCACTTTGAAGCACTTCCCTTTAAACCATTAGGGTGTTTCAAGGGTCCTCTGGAGGATGTCTGGATGTCTTGCTACGTACCCACACCGGAGCCCAAGGACAGCCCCGCCACCGGCGCCACCGGAGCCCAAGGAGCGAAGATGGGCTCCGGGCACGAGAATTGTTTCAACCAGACTCGCCGCTTGAACCGGAAACCAACAGGAGGGTTTAACCAGTTGATGTTTAAGCACGTTTATAGGGTTGGCCGCAACCACCCTGTGCAGGAAAAAAACCCTTCTGATTCTTTTCCATGGGATTTGGGTCGAGCCCTTCAAGAAATGTCAATAAATGTTGTGCCGTGGCTGAATTAGTTGCAAGCGAATCGACGGGCTGTTTTGTTTGAGAACCAGCCAGTTTCGTTTTTTTGTTTTGCGGTGCACTTGGCCAGAAGTGGCCACGCGCGACGGGCTCCAGACTGCCTTTGTGAAAGCCAGGAAAGCCACATGCACCGTTACCCTTTCGAGTAACCTTCGGTGGACGTTATCGTTGGACTGGTCTCCAAGCAATGCCGTTGAGAGGGATGCCTTTGGGATGTCGGATTTCTTGTTTCTTTCTGACTCCCAATGCGACATCCAGCGGTCCCTTGAACATCCGACATGAAACACTGACTTGGTTGCATGGAAAGCGACTAGAAGATTGATTTATGATTATTTCCAGTAGATTCATGGTGCGCGTTTACAAGGCCCCTCCATCCCGCAAATTGCGTATATTGTTTCCAGTAGCGTAATATACGGGTGTGTCTTTTGTCAGGGGACCCCCCCAATTTGGCGGTGTTTCTTTCGGTTTCCCTTTGAAAGCTACCAGAAAAAAAAGCAAAAACGAGCGAGCCAGGCGGCGCCGCAGCCGGCCATCAGCCCAGACGAGCCCGGCCACCCAGAGGCCACGGTGTGCTTGAGTGGAAGGTCCGTGGGCGAGTGGAGCTTTATTATGAAGACAACAAGCCCAGTGGAATTTTATGAAAACCCAATGCAATGGGATGCTGGTTAGTGGGGGTTGGGGTTGCTCTGAACAAGCAAGTACTAAGCCGGCTTTGGGAACCATCGATTTGTGGGGCTCGGCTTCTAAAATGGGGTCCCCCCCCCCACATTTTTTGGTGGGTTTAAAGGAAAACCAAAAGGACAACCACAACTTTGGGCGGGCTCTCTTAAAAAATCTACACTCGTTGGTTCTCTTTTCCTTTTCCACAGACCAACCGCAGAAGCTTCGGTCCGAACCAATCGATGCCCTTTTGACTCTTTGGGCGAGGCAGCTGCACTGTAGCACGGGACACCCGACCCCATTCGCATTGGACTATTGCCAGATAAAACCGTTTTGTTATTTCTAGGACTAGGCACTTGCAGGGGTAACTCCTTTGGGTGTAATCCCAGATCGCAACAGAACAACACTTAGGAACTAGCTTGGAGTCGGTCCAGTTCTTTGAGACACGGTTGATTCCAAATCGCAAACCCCTTTTATCTGGTGTTCACAATTTGTTTGAACCTAAGGTGCTGTGTGTTTTCCGAAATTGCATTCAACAGAAAATATCGATGACTGGCGAATGTGCAGTTGAGTGGCGAATGAAAGAACGTAGACCCGACCATAAAGGAGACCTGTTTTGGTGGATCCCTATGCCAGACACAGGAAATGGATGGACATGCTGTCACAAGGTGGCTTGTTTTACAACCAAGAGACTGATCCAGGAGTATGAGTGATTCTGTGCAGACTCTCCATGACCCGAAGGCTCCTCCCCCCGATGTAATGTGCCAGGGGGGGACTTTGGTGGATTACCGATGTGTCAAAACTATACCATAATTTCTCCGATCAAGGAATGACCAAACCAGCAGGCTAGAGCCTTGGTAAAATGGGTCTGCTTTGGTGTTTTCGGCCAAATGTCACCCTCGGGACTTTGAAGCACCCTAACCGGGGAAACCCTGTCATACAATAATACCACTGTTTTGTGATTGGATGCGGAATTCTTTTGTGTTGTTCATTCCTTTTCAGCACCGGGCATAGGCAGCTATTGTGATAGAATGCACGACTGCCAGTTGAGCAGTGACAATGGGAACATATATTCAATATATATATATATACACACATGTGTACAATAAATGCTAGGCAACAGACATACTATAGAAACACACAGGTAGACTGTGCAGGAGTTGCGATGTCAGATCAAACAGATCAAACAAAGCAAGCTGAAAGCAATTCTTTGGCACCCTTTCCACTAAATGTGGGCAGATACTCTCTGGAAATTGTACTGTCTTGTTTGCAGAATGTGATGGTGTCTTTTCCGGGTTTGTGTGCGTTGTTTGGATGTGTCAATTGCGTCAATTGTTCTTTGATTTGATTGTATAACTTTGCGGGCGCCTAAGGAATATGCTTGTGTATGCGTGGGTAAGCAAATGTCACTTGACAGAAAGAACATCTATGCCAGTGAGTGAATCTGAAAGAATAACATACAACACTGCAACACTCAAGGGAACAACAAAGAAAAGAGCACCCCCCTGACGCAAAAGCATTCTTTTTGGGTGGGAGAGACAAAAAGCGACGCGTGAGTCCCGTTGCTGCCAAGGGAAGCGAACAAGATCTTCACCAAGCCGCCTGCCTGGTTGACTGGGTGATGAGAATGCCCACGATGTATCAGCCCCCACCCGCCTTTGATCCAAATGAAGTGATTGGGCACAGGCCTTGTGATGTTTGATTGAATGCAGCCGCTACTTTGAGCTTGCACGTGGTCGTTTCGAGATGCACAGTGCGTTGCAAGGCCGGCACCGTATTCAAGTTGACACACTGTCTACAATTCTTCTTGGATATGGCAATCTGGAAGCGGATTTTCTTGCCAATGGTGTGGGTGCTCTTCCTTGACTTGACTGCATCGTCGCCAGTCTCTTTCAGCGAATTCAGACACCGCAGCGGCCTCAGGAGACGAGGCTGCCATTTGCTTACCCTCCCACCAACCAACATGGAACCCGTCAGAGCACTTGTGAATGAGCATTCCATGTTTTCTCGGGTGAGAGCATAGGTGTTACATGTGCTGCTCTGTTTCCCCATTCTGTGCAGAGGGAATTGAGCCGTGGCACATATGCCTTTGTCCAGAACCAAGCAAATGGAACTCGTGTACGGAAATTTAGCGGATGGCTTTGGTCGAAGAGGCCCAGGTTCGGCACCCAAGAAAAGCGTCGGATGTTGCGAAGGAAGTCTTGGCGCAGACAGCTCCATGCGCCTGAAAACGGTGCGTGAGGACTATCCTTGTTCGTGAATGGCGTAGAGTTGCTGACACCCCTCGGCATGTTGTTTGTTTTGCCACGCCACGAGTTGCGCCAAGTCAAGCTGAAAGTGAGCGCAGCAAGCTTGTTCACCCGCTGAGTTGCTTTTTGTTGGACGTTGTAGATGCCATTGGTTCTCGAAAGGGCTACTTCCATTGGCTTAATACGGCTGTGGGTCAAAACCAATGGTACCATTTTGGGGTAGGTGCATTACCCATGCTGCCCATGCTAGTCTATTTTAGTGGGGATTGGGATGTTCACTGGGGGTACGGGCTTTTGACCCACGGCCATATGTTTATGTTCCCCTGTTGCTTTTAAAGGGGAGTCATCCCTATGTCTGGTCTTTTTCCATTGGACCGCAAGTGGAAGCTGGCAGACGGACGTGCTAAGGACCGAGGTGGCTGCTGCCCGGGACCTGACTGGAAGCCGATAAGCGCGAGAGCCACGATCAAAACCCAGGCAGATGGAGGTTAGTACTAGTCCCACCATAGGTGCGGATATCCGCCTGGTTTATTCTTTACATAGGTTTGGGTGCCTTGCTTGAGACCAGGTTTAAATTGTGACTCAGTTGGGGAAGGTAGTCGGTGCAAAGGCCTCTGGGTCTTTTTTGCGGAGCCATGTGGACGAATGAGGCTTGATATGTCAAGGCGTCTCACTCCGTTTTCTGATGAGCTGTCATCTGTGCGACCATTTTTGGATTTGGTTGAAAGGGAAACTAAAGGGAAATCACCCAATTCGAGGTTTCATGTGGAGACAGTCCCAATTGAGGGTTTTCCGTGCACGGCCTCTTCATTCCCACTTCTATGCCAGGGTAGAAGCTGACTGCACAGCCAGTGAATTAGATGATTACCTGCCATTGGTGCGAGTGATTTCACCTTCGGGCCCAAGTTGCAACCCACGGGCTGTGTATTTTGCTTCTTGTAGAGAGTAAATGGGAAAGCACCCGAGGCCCCCTTAAACCACCGGGCAATCGGAAGCTGAATAGTGGGTACCTGAACGCACCAGTTGTACTTTTGGGCTATCGGCCGAAGCTCGGCACGCCAAGTTGCTGGCCGACTACCGCAGAGGCGAGGGCAACACCTACGAGGCGGGGCAGTTGGACAACTTGCAACCTGCTTGAGTTTCTGGACGTTCTACTTTTGGGGACGAGCATTTCAGTGGCAAAAATAGGTTTGGACCTTTTGGGCCAGCCCAAGCAGTAAGTGAGTTTATGTTGGTTTAATCCGTTCCTTTTGATGTGCGTGCAGTATCCGACTGGCAAACAGCTAGGGCAAACAGTTTTCAAAGGATGCAAATGTGGGCCAGTGTAGAAAAACAACAACAAGCAACATTTCCAGCTGATGTAGAAGATCCCCTTGTCAAGCAGGTGGTTCTTGGAAGGTATCCTTATTCAGGGGATTCTTGATTAAGCTTTCCTTTATTGAACGATTCATTTTTTTGGATTGTTCATCGATCGGAGCTGGTATCACGAGAAAACAAAGAACATCCGTTTATACACGTGTTGTGATCTGGATTTAATACCATCTAGAGAGCGCAATTTGTTGAACCAACCGTTATTGATGGACATTACAATATATTTGTCGGATTTAATCAACAGAGCAATGCGTTCCGGAATGCTGCGGACCGCATATGTGACACGTCGGAAGATACATGAAAATACAATGACGACAAACCCTATATGCGGAGGTCTACAGGATTGCTATCGACCTCCTCGTAGCAGAGATTCCGCCTGTGCCCCGGTGCGAGGTTTGTCCGGAGCTCGAATCGGGGTCCCTATGTTTCATCATGTTTCAAGTTTCCCTGTTTTGGATGGTTTCAAGGGGGCAATCCAAGTGAGTTTGTTTCCTTCAAGGTGGGGTGATGACTCCAAGAGTCAGATAGGGAATCCTGATCATTAAATTCTGGGGCCTGTGAGAGTGGTTTGTTGACATGCGAACCTAGACCGTCTTCTGGCTGGCGGGTTCCTGAGATTCAAAGATAGAATCTAGGGAGTTGGAGAAGATTGTACAGGGTCACGAACTCAGGTCATCACCATTGGCCGCGTTGGTCAGCTTGTTCTTATGGACCATGCTGTGCCACGTCAAGGTTTGGAGGTTTGGACGATGCTGTGCTGTGAGCTTCGCTCTTTGCTGAAGTGATCTCTCAATCCTTTGGACCTGCACCTGAGAGCTGGTTGCAATGTGCTCCGTTGAAGCAGTGGACTTCACTCGATGTTTCCCTCATCGGGCTTCGTGAAGAAATGGGTGAACGTGAAGCGCGCGGAGCACCCACGAGGGGCTGTCAGAACTGGTTCGAGGCGTAGCTTGAGGGCGTAACTTGGGAGACCGTGGTACCCGAAGGGGACACCCTTGTGATCAAAACATAGAGGGACGAGGTTGTTGTTCCCCTTTGGGTTTCCCTTCAAGCATCCCAAACAAAGGTTTCCCTGAAAACATTCCCAACACCGGATTGTTCCTTGTGGTTTCCCTTCAAACATCCGCAAACCAAAACAGCATAAAACAGCATCCCAGGCCATGTTCAGCCCCAGAGGCGGCAAGTTTTGAGTTCTTAGCATTCGAGACGAGGAGCGGTTCTGCCCTCGAGACGGAAGACACACACCTGGCAACAGGACATTCCGAGCCCTTCATCCCTATGCTAACTTACTCGATGTTAGACAGAACCGCCCAAGCCAGCCGGGGGCTTTTGTTTCCCCCGTATCTCACAAGTGGTTTGGGCGGCAGAACCCGCATGAGGCAGATGTACACCTACCCGCCAGAGGAGTGAGTTGGGATCGGGTCTCGAGGGCGCAAACATGACTCGCAAGCTCCCAGTGGTTTGTTTTGGGCTGGCCTTCTCTTTGAACAGCAAGAACACGGGAGCCAGTTGTTTCCAAAGTCCAGTAGGCAAATTGTAGGTAGCAACGTTGGGCATAGCTGAAGAAGAAATGGACGGCTCAGCTTAACAACCATGCTTACAATTGGGCAATTTGTCAGGGGCTCAGGTGGTTGATAGACCAACATCCTACCCGTGCATTCGCAATTGATGGCAGCCTGCCCTGGACTAAGTGCCATGCAATGGTTCTTAATGGAGGCTATGTGTGCGCTTGTTTGGGAGAACTTGGCGCCCACCCAAGTTGGGCGGCAAAACTGGTGCCCACCCAACTTGCTCATCTTAATTTTGGGGCACCAGTTTTTTTTTCCCGGGTGAATGTCAGGAGAATGTCCAATACGCAAAATATTACGGAACAAGCCCGAGGCAATCACTAATTTCCCATCTCCTCCAGGGTAAACAAGTTTTTGAACGGGTGATTGATGTGGTTGCAGGCTTCTGGGGTGCGTTGTGAGGACGTCTTCCCCAACAGGCTAAAGGATCCGCGTGATGTTTTCGGGATCAGCTGTTTTGCACTAAGCAGACAGAGGGGGGCTATCTCTGGAGAAGCCTCATGATTGAAATACTATGGTGATTTCCCATGTTCCCCCCTCCCCCCCCCCGAGTTAGGCCCTTGATATTGACAATCGAAGCATTGCACAGGAGTACATGCTCGCCTTGTCCATCATCGCCATGCTGCTGGACTCGGGGCTTTTGGCGTGGACGCCCAGCCATGCCAAGAGCCATTTGCACAACAGATATGAGGGTCGGTTCCTTTTTGCCCGAGGGTTGAAAGGGTAACCAAAAGAAAACCACCAATTTGCGGGAGTCCCATATT
Source organism: Effrenium voratum (assembly GCA_963377175.1). Taxonomy (NCBI): domain Eukaryota; class Dinophyceae; order Suessiales; family Symbiodiniaceae; genus Effrenium; species Effrenium voratum. Next base: position 371,284 of record CAUJNA010002491.1, on the reverse strand, counting down.
TTGACACAAACACACACCAAAAAGAAAGCCAATTGAAGCAAGCGCGCAAATTCTTGCCAATCATGCCTCACTTGGCTGAACGGGGACCAAAGGTGAGATTGCCCGCTCCATTTCCCAGTGGTACCCTGACACCCTGTTCTATTGTAAGACGTTGTTCTTTCTACATGGGGGTTGATCAAAAGGTCCGTGATACATGGGGTGGCCATGGGGAAGACCACTGAAAAGATGATACTTCCCAATAGAAAAGGTTACCCGTGGTCAATGTGAACGCAAATAATCTGCATCAGTGCCCCAATGGGCAAGGAAGTACTCCCAAGCCACCATGATCCCCCAAAAGGAGATCCCAGCGGCCTGATGTGAATCTGCAATGGGGCGTTTTGGGGGACACTCTGGCCCTTACCAAGGTTCAGTTGAAAGCGAATGGAGCGGATGTGACCTTCTGGTTTCCCCATTCCATTTTTCGGCCGACCCCAAAAGGTGATCACCGTTGATTTCCGAGGCTAGCTCTGAACCGCGTAGATATTAGCTTAACCCCTTTCCGCGCGTTCGGTTTCCGAGGGCAGCTGCGAAGCTGCGGTCCAGAAGTCCATCATGAGCAAGCTCAGGACGGAAGACGTCGTCCCAAACGGTGGCCGTCTGGGGGGCTTCTCGATTTTTTCTATTGTTTGTTTGGGTGGGGTTATTCCTGAGGTCGGGTCATCTTGATGGACTGGATGGATCAACTCCATGCCTAGCAATTCAAGCGCATGAAGCACGGCACCTCTTGGAACGGATGACATCACGGCAAGTGCCGCATTCCTTGGTCGGTTCTCGGGTCGTATGGAAGCCGGCAGAGACTTCTCCAGGAATCCCTCCGACATCAACGACTTCAACTTCCAGCTCACGATCTTGAACATGCTGCTGGATAGGACGCCGCAAAACCAGCGAATGCCGATGTGTAGAAAACGCATGAACCACACATATGTATACATATATACACCCAGGTCCCCCCACTAGTGCCCTTCTTAACCCCTTTTTTGGGGGAGGGTGCCCCTGCTAAAATAGACTACAGAGAAAAACGGGTACCCTTATTCTAGCCTTTCTACTGAAGGACCTAGACACGCTACTCCCTCCCAGCTCAAGTTTGTAGTGCCTTTTGGGGCAGTTTCAGAGCAAACACCACTCCAGACTAGTTGCGTCAATTGCATAGCAGACACTTCAAACCATTTGTTCAGTTTCAAGTTCTATCCACACACAATCTAGACGCCTGTTGGAAAAGGGGTTTGTATTTTAAACAACTCGAACATCGCATTCGTCGTTCACCACACACGTAAGCGAAGTGCGCTTTGGCAGCAGCTCAGCACGAGTATACGCAAAGTGGACTTTGGCAGCTTGAGCGTGCCTGCAACCGATCTGTCATCGTATTTTGATCTTCTCATCTTGCCAATTTGGGGGAAGGAATTCATTCCTATCTAGATATACAATTTCATTCCTATCTAGATTCTATGGACGATCAAATGTGCGAAGCAGATCTAATTTCAATTTCCGGTTCAAGTTCAAGCCAATTTCAGCTTGTATTTTATGCATGCCAAAATATAAGTGCTAGTTGATATTTCAATCGGAGTCAACTTTCAAAGGGCGATTTTCCTTGTCTGGCTCCGTGTGATTTTAGCCAAGCACGACCTGATCGAAGAGAAAACGTCAAGCAGCAGTTCTGCTCCTGTGCAAAACTGGCAGGAACATGCGGTGTTGATCAGCATTTGTGAGATCATTGTTCCCCCCTCAAAAAAGGGTCGCACTCGGCAGTGCATGTCATTCCTCCCCCAAGAAAACTGCTTCTATTTCCTGAGTTTAACAACAATGGCCTCCATATGTAGAGTACAAACAACTGAACAGTTTGCGCAACAATCTTTTAAGGGTGAGTTGTTCTGGATCCAAGATCCAAGGTTGCGCAAGACGTTTCTTGGACCTGCAGGCCGGCCAGAGAAGCAGATCTTGGGAGCCTGCAGCATTGGGACAACACTAGGTGGTCTTAAAACTGCTCACCACAAAAAAACACCTTAACGTTTAAACCACACACACAACTTGACAGTTGTTTTTGCTGGATCGAAGAGTGAAGATTGAAGAGCGGAAGACTTGCTCGATATTCTCCAGGTCTGGAAATAATTTGAAGTGGACACTAGACTATGTTTTTCTTGTCAGTCCCCTGCAAAGTAGCAGCAACAAGGTAAGGGTTGTAGTTGAACAAGTTTAGGGTGAGTTAAGCTAATGTTGTAGCTGTTCAGTAGTTCGTGTTTTTAGCATTCACATATTCTATGCTTGCTCTCAGGCAAAACCTTGCATAGGAACCCATTCCTGCCACAAAGCATCCAATAACAAATGCAATTCACCATCCTTCCGGATTGGACAGGAAACTGTCTCGAGCATTTGCAATGTTCGATCATGGATTGCTCACATTCCCTAGAAGGGGTGATCCCCCGCCCCCTTTTAAGAGCCGAAAAGGCCTTACTTGCTTATTTTTACAACAGGAGATGACGATACAGTCGGGCGGGCTAGGCACATCAACTTTTTTGAAATGTGTTACGTGCCTATGGGGCAAGGTCGATGCGACCGGGTCACAACAGGGTCACATCACCTCCACGTTTAGCTTGCGTTTAACCATTTGAACCAGGTAGTGAGGCAGCAGAAAGGCAGGGACAAGCCAGGAGCAAGGCAGGGGCAAGCCACAAGCAAGGCAGGAGCATGTTGGGGAAAATGCTGCGAAAAGACGAACCAAACTTGGTTTTGGAGACAGAAACGAGGCCCCAAACGAGGCCCAAACAAGGTTCAAACGAGGTCCAAAAGCAGCCAAAAGCCCCGGTGGCCCAACCGACAGGTCCCTAAGCACATCTACTGACCTGGGAATCTAAACGATGCAACTGCACACGAAACAATGCAAACGCATTTGTCAAGCTGCTCTTAAAAAACTATTCGAAGAATGGGTGTGTTCTGCTTATAATTTTGATTGGCTTGCTGGTTGTTGTTTTGGTTGTTGCTGCTGCTGTTGCTTGCGGGCTGGCTCTGAAAGGACTTGAGAAAAAACATGCTAAACGCAACCTAAATTGAAGAATCGATACGACCCCGCTACAATGCTTTTCCCAATGCCAGGGAGACAGTCAAGCCAAATTGATGCGACTAGGCGGCACTTTTCAGGCCTTACTGAGGAGCAAGCTTAGTGAGAGGGTAAAATTGGGGACCCCCCCTCACTGGGGCGAGGGATAAGTATTCCATGATTTGATTTTACAGTAGGACAACTTGACAATTGTTCCAAAGAATGGAAAGTGTTTTGGGAGCTTGCTTTATGTGCAATCCTTAATTTTTGATCCGGTGGCCAACAGTTGCCAAGTTCTTCGAAATATGTCAAGATTTTCCCGGCGAGCTCTTCTTTCACATAGGCTTTGCTTACGTTGACTTTGCTTTAGGTAAAACATACAGCATCAACGCTGAACAACAAATTATGTCCATCTGCGTGTATACGGCAGCCCCTCAATTCTGCCAAGCCAATCAAGCCAAAGAGGCATGACACACTGCAAAGCACAGCTGAAGCCAAGTCACTGGGTCCACGGAGATGCAACCATGGATATTTATATGCACATAATATGTATATATATATATATATGTATATATATATACCCTCCAAGAGGGGATAACACTGAGTTCTGACGGCCATTCGGCCACCTGGGTATTGCGCTAAGGACAGGCCCAGCTGGGGGCCTGAACAGGGGAAGTGGCCTTGAGTCACCCCTAAGTAAACCCTAAACCTACCCAAACACTAACCTGGAGTCTCCTTCTGACCCTTAAAAAATGGTTGGTCATTACCCAAATTGATGGGGTCATGGAGAGTCTAGGAAGAGTGAAGGCAAGAATATGGGCGGTTCGTCTTTGTTAAATGTACCCCAAAATGGCGCAAGGGTTTTTCCATTAGGTTTCCCCTAAAGCCAAAATGCGGGTGTCTTCAAACCACGCACAACCATATTGCTGCTCTTGCTGGAGAAAGCACGCAGGTGAGTCACAGACAATAGTACTGCACGATTCTGATTTGGGAAGGCCCCTATCGGTTTTGCAGGTTGACACGTATCGGTTTGGGTGGGCGCATATCGGAATCTGGTGGTAATACTGTCGCTTGCTTGCCTTGTTAAACAAATGAACTTTCAACGTTCGATCTTTTGTAAACGGGTACGCGTCAAAATTAAGCCAGCAGGGGGCAATCGGCAGATGTTAGTTCCTGTTTCCATTCACCAGGGCAAGCCAGTCAGGGATTACCCGATTTTTGACACGCAGCCAAGTGTATAGCTCCCTGCTTGCCAGCCGAATAAATAGATGTTTGCAGGGGGCCCAACTGAAGTCTGTGAACGACACCGCGGCAGGATTGCCCGCTGGCCCCAGATGTGCATTGAGCTGGCAAGGCGGGGAAGGGATTTGGTGGTGCTGAAGAACTGGCTCTTCCGCCACGCGAAGCTTTGGAGCCTTCGTGGTCGCGAAATATCCGGAGAGGCGTCCTTTTCATCGGTTCGTTTGGTAAGACATAGATCTGGTTTAGATGGGTTTTATTTTCGCCATTCGACAGGGGAACCCATCTCTTTTTTTTAAGGTAACCCATGATTCGGACTTGTCTATGTTGCAATTGACTTCGGAAAGAGCTCGAAATTTCCCGGAACTAGCGGACAAGCCCTACGTCCTTTTTCGGAGGCCCCCACAATTGTGGTTTTCCTCTTGGGTTATAAACATGTAAAAGCACCAAGAAAATGATACCCTCCAGAAAAAATACACACCCATGTGTTGTCAATTCAATGATGTGGGGGGGATTCTCTTGAACTTTCCACTCAATCTTGAGTTCGGCTTAATCCGGAAGACCGTACTAATCCAGCAAAACCAACATGGCAAGTGACCAGCATGTTTCACAACGTCACCAGTGGCACTAAACTTTGGTGCATTTTGCTTGGATGTTAGGGCTTTGACTTTTTGCCAACTAATCGGTTTTCCATTCAACCACTAAAAGTTGAACTTTAAGCAGAGTGCAAATGGCCTTCCTGACATCCCGGGGCAGATCCTTTCACGTGCCAGGATGGACGTCCTTGCCAGGCAGTTGCCCCCACTGGGAGCTTATGCACCTTGGCAACAGTTTGTTTGGGCGCATGAGCGCTAGCCTCATGGACCCCCATTTTAAGGGAGCTATGGGAGGGGGGCTATCCCTGCATGAGCCTAGGATCAGTCAAGGATAAGCCCTAAATAAGGCCATCTTGAGGGGTTAATAAGGGATAGCCCCCCCCTCCCCATAGCCCCCTCTTCAAGATCCATGATGCGCATAGACCCAAACAACATGTCAGAATGTGTCATCCGCTCGGATGGTTCGGAAACGAAGCTGATAGAGACCCACCAAGTTCGCAGGATCCTCTACACGCATTGCCAACCCTAACTGCCATTTTTTTCCAGAGACATATATTGTTTCACGACGCATCAGAAGTTGTGATTTGACTTGCAGTATGGTGACAAGGTGATGAGCGAGTGTTGTCCTGAACCTTGTTTGTCATTTTGACTGAGGTCTGGGTGTTGCTGGGATTGCTCAAGTTACCTTGTGAGCCACAATCAAGACCTGGGTAGGTGAAAGTTAGGGAACAGTCGGACACCCAAAAAATTGGTGCGGATACTGGGCATGGTTCGGGGGTTTTGGGACCGCTGGCAAATCCCAGGCGTAAAAGGTGACTCAGGGCCCAGATCTCCAACCATGGACCCATGAACCACTGGCAGCCTTCACTGCGTTGCAGTTTGGGCAAAATTCGAGCTGGAATTTCACGCGAGCACTCTTTTGATTCACGGCTGTCTAGATTGGCCCCTTAGACATGTTGGAAATTATTGAGTTTCCCATGCAAGCTTCAAACTCAGCAGCAATTCCCTGTGCAAGTCTATGACAGCTCCACTCACAATCGAGGTTTGTGGATTGCATTTTTGGACCCTGCCCTGTCCACCACTGGATGATGGACATTCCGCTAAACTTCTCAACTTGCAACGTAGACTTGAGTTCTGGGTGCTAGGCAGCCCATAGGCTTTTGAGTTTTTCGAAATTAATCTCAGGAGGGGGGTGGTTTGTATCTTTTCCAGGAGTTAGGGAGGGCCGCATACATGGACCGCACCTGAGATTCTTCCTGGTTTCATTGCAATCTGACCGTGTTGGCCCCTTTTGCCGCTTTAGGCAAGGGAGGCGTTTCCAGTGCTTCCCTTGCCTTGCGTTAACTCAAGTGACCTTTTGTGGGGTCGAGGGGGGGGGGGGGGTTGGCGCATTTTCTGGCCCAGTTTTGAGGCATTGAGCGCCAGGTTTGTTGCAAAGGCTACCCTCTCTCCCACGTTGCCACCGGGAAATGGTCCCAAGCTGATCTTCCAGGTAGCCATGGTGCCATGGTAACGGGGGAGGCGCATCAGCAGCTTGTTGCCGAGGTGACCTATGCCAAGCAGGTGGTTGCGGCCATTCCAGAGGAGATGTCGTCGCCCCGCCAAATGTGAGTATTCGTCAAGTGACGTCGAAAAAGCCCAAAAGAAGTTGCGGCTTTCCTTTGTGGTTCCTCCTTACTAGGGGGAAAGTAGGACGCAACAGCTTCCCGGAATGTGAGACCGACCCCCTTTCCATGGTGTAAGGGAATACAGAGACCACTCGTGTCTAGGGATCCCATGTTTTTAGGAGGCACGTCGTAAAATACAATCCACACACACACAAAAACAAAAACATTACGGTCAAATGCGGTAAAGACCCCGGTTTCCCAACTGCTTCCCTGGCAATAGAGCATCCAGTATACCATCAACCCGATGGATCTGCGGCATCCTTCTCCAATGAGTCAGAGCCATGGTTGCGAATGGCCCATCTACGGCAAAACCTAAAACCGCATTTCCCACAAGTCACAAATGGCAATGGCTCCCCTTTGGGGTTCTCAAAGTTGGTTTTCTTTCTGTTCCCCTTTAAACAACCACCCAAAAAACACTCAAAGCTGCTGGTGTTCCTTTCGCTCCCCTGAAAAACCAGCTGGTTTGCCTTTCCCCCTAAAAACACCCACCCTAAAAACGCGGCTCCCTTAAACAGATACCTGTTCCCCTCCAAATAAACCCAGCCCTAGAAGCGCGGTTCCCTTAAACCCCCCCCCCCCCCACCCCATGGCTGACACATCTTCTCCAGGAGCTGAGGTCGCTTCCCAGTCTCACCCGCACCGAGTTGGAGCGGTTCCACCAGAAGCTGCCGACCATGCCCCGCCAGGAGACCGTGCGAGGCGAAGCCCCGTGAGTCACAACGGATCACTCGGGGTGAAAACTCCCGGAGATACTTCTGGGAAGCTCCCCCTTTTATGATTTTTCCTGGGATACTTTTGGGAATCTCCCCCCTTATGGGGGGAAATTGTCTTTGGGAAGCCCAAGGCCCTTGTTGTCTCACAGAAGTGGAGTCTATTTCCCACACTTCCACACCGACATCCGCGTAAAACACGAAAAGACGGGGGAAAGCCGCCGGAAAGACTCACTTCCTGAGTTGCGTTTCGCACTTAGACGCACTTTTTGGGTTTGGACCATTTTGGTGGCAACACAACACATGGCAACCTTTTTTGGCCAATCTACTCGGGCAGTGAGACCGTACTTAGATGGTCTGGGACGCATCGCTAAGTTAGTCGCCCTGGCTGTAGACGACTTACAATCATGGCGTTGGTGGGTTGCAACCAGGGTTACCAACCGTTTAGCGATTTGTCCCGGACCATCTAAGTGCTAGGTTTCATGCAGATGTTAGCTTTGGTTTCTGAGGGTTATAGCATGTGGGAGCTTTTTACGGGACCCCCCAAAGTGGTGGGTTTCTTTTTGGTTTCCCTTTAAACACGAAAAAATGAGACGCCCACAAGAGAAGACACACATCTATTTATCTTTGCATGGACCAGCTCCTCCAGGTTCTGAGCTTGCAGTGAAAACCCTGTTTGGGGAGGGTTCCCCTACTAAAATAGCCTACAGAAGAAAGAAAAAGAGGTACCCTTATTCTAACCTCTCTACTGGAGGACCTAGGTTTTGGGATTTGGGATGTGGTTGAAAAAGCAGCACTTGCTGGGGGGGGTTATTCTAAATTCGGTGACAACATATTATGTGTGTGAGTGTGTGTTTTCCCCATGCTCCACAACCCCAGTCTACGTGGGTTTATCAAGCAACCCCCGATTTGGTGGATTGGATTGGTGGTTTTTGGATTTGAACCGCGGACCCCTGGTTCTTGTAGAGGATAAATGGGAACCCCCTCCTTACCCACCAAACCACCGATTAGAGGGAAGCTGAACTCAGTTGTCCAAAGCCGACCTTTTGACATTTTGGTTTTCCCATGTTGGTCCATTTTAAGTTAAGGTCCCAAAAGGTGAACCTTTTGTTTCCAGGCCCTTTGGGCAATTGAGAGAATTCAAACCCATTTTTTGAGACACTGCGCGTCATATTTTGTGGCTCGTCGCCAGTCTGGGACCAGAAGCAGCGGGACTTCCGACCAGGCCGTCGGGCGTGGAGATGGCATGTCAAAAATCGGTCAGCCGCCAAAATCCAAAATGGGTTGTTCCGTTTTTGGGGGGAGCCCCCAAAATGGCGCAACGGTTTGCGCATTGGGTTTCCCTTCAAACAAGCACATACAAACCCAATGGGCGTCGGTGTTCCTGGTTTCCAAGTGAAACATCTTCACACGGGTATTCTTGAACACGTAGCGGAGTCAGAACTTGGCTCCTGTAGCTTCCTGGTTCCCTTCTTATAGGAGTTGGTTGGGGCGATTCAATTTCACTCGCTTCGCCAAACCGATCCAAAAAGGGGAACAAAACCACGAGAATCGCCGGGGTTTGGGGCTTCGGGCATAACGTAATCGCTTTACACACCATTCAATGGTTCACAAGGGGTCATTCTCTCATTCTCATTCGCCCAATTCTGAGAGCCAAAGCCAGTCTCCTGACAAGACCAGGCCCTTGTCCCGTCCCACACAGTACTTACCCGGCTGACTCTTTCAAGATATGGATTGTGCGTTTTGAGGCTTCCCTTTCTGGGGTCGGTTTAAAAGGGAAGCCAAACAAAAAGCCATCCATTTCAGGAGTTCCCCTGTCACCAACCCAAGATTTACAGGTCGACTTATGGCCTTTCGGCCTCGACGCTTTTTTCATGTAAGCCGCTCTTCCGAAAACGTCCCGAAATCTTTCAAGAACCCAACAGGCACCAATTTGCCTGCGTGTTTGTGTGTCATGGGCCATGGATGGTTATTTTTGTCGCCTTGTTTTTCCCGACTTGCAGTGTTGCCCTTTTTCCCCTGAAAGCTATGGGCTCTTGGGTTTGGCATTTGCATTTTTCAGGGAGGGTTCCGAAGGGTTCTCGGTCCGAGGGCTGTTGGGTCCCGATACTACCTGGGCTTATTTTGAAAGGGCTTTAGTTTGGGGACGTGGGACCCCCTTTTGGATTTGGAAAGGCAACCAACAGCAAACCGACTATTTCAGGGCTTTCCTATTTAAACAAGCAGCCAGTTAAAGGGAATCTGGACCATTTCTTGTCCTCCAGGTCAAACGCATGAACGAACCCCGTGTCAAGAGGCCTGGATTTCATCAACGTGGCGCCCCTCTTTCGGGTGCGACTCCCCAAAAAAGCAACCGTGTTTTTTGAAGTCAAGGCTACTCAGAAATATCCCACCAAACAACAGGGGACTCACTCATGTTACGAATTCTCCTATGCCCATAACGGAAACCGCCATATATTTGGAAAGTGGCTGACAGATTCGCAGGCACCCTGGCACCCTACCTGCAAGCCTTGGCCTCAGTGGATTTGTGGCCATAGGTCTGCCTATTGCTTGGCGAGCTGGGGGTAAAAGGAGCTCACTGGCAGTTTATGAAACAACGAGCTCCACCAGGAACCGCCATCTATTCTCTTGCAAACTCTACAATAAGTCCAAGTCCTGAAATCAGGGATCCCCAAACAAAGGATCTTTCTCATGCAACCAAAAGGACACCCATCCACTGTGATAAACAAAACAGCTGCACTCGTGGCCATGAAGTATTACACTGGGCACTTCCGCGGAACCGGATTCTTGGGTGCCTTTTAGGTGTAGTGTTTATGTTTTGTATTGTTCCCCAACAACTGACAGCTATGGGGGGCAGAGCGCCCAGATAGGCATTCGGGTTCGGGAGGGTTCCGGACGGTTTCTTGGGGCAACCCTGTTCAAGGCTTCGATTACACCTCGACTAAGGTTCGTTGGCCCAACGCAAACCAAAGGCACCTGTGAAAACCCATGACGCAGGTCCTTTACTCGGGGTCCCTTAGTTCAGTGCTTGGCTTTGTCTGCTTCCCTCTTGATGCTTTGGATTGGTACTTGCAGGTTAGGGGTCCAAATCCCCAAACCACCCATCAAACATTTGGGGTAGGAGGGTACCTCAAGGGCCTTGCCGGCCGTCCTGTGCCATGTTAGCGCCGCATGGCAAGGCACGTCCCTTGCTTTCCTTCCTCACTTCCTGAGTTCATGAACTTTAAACTTTTTGGGAAGACCATTTTAGTGGTAAATATAGAGTTTGAACTTTTTTTGGACCATCCACTCAGCAAGTGAGTTTCCGGATAGTCCATCCGCAAACTGGAGAACCGCTTTGCAATTGTTCGATGCCCGAGCTGACTGCAAGCATTTGGCCGAGGGCACAGATTGAGATTTGTTTGCATGAATGAATCATAGGGAGCTTGCCTGGTGTTAGCAACTCCTCCTGATTTGTGATCTGTAGGAATTAGTGCAGATTTGGCTAAATCTTGCCACTTGCTTTTCAGGTCAGCATTGCAGTGTCTGCTAGACATGTATTGGTTTCAGCTGGTTCCTCAAGAGGCTCATTCCTGATTTGCTAGGGCGAGCTACCAGAGGATGGATTTTTCATGAATGGGCAAAGACTGGAGACTATGCGCCACTTTTCTGTACACTGGTATTTGCTCAGAATTAGAAGTTGCCCCGACTTTTTATGGTGCCCGTGTAGAAAACGCGGCACCTTCGTCGGCACCCCCAAATTGGGCTTTACTCGCAGAAACTCTTACTAGAGTTTGCGTTCACCACCGTGTTTGGGACAGGTGTTCTCGTGAACCTGTTTCTCATACCTGCTTTTCTCAGAGTATAGTTTGAGGAACCAAAGGGTTTCGCCTGGGCGTTGGGAGCCTGATTTTCTGCAACCCAATGAGCAAAAGTCAAACCTGGAGGTGCCGATACCTCGAATTGGTTTCCTCTCTTTTTTCTTCCGGATGTGTCTAACATGGATGCCCGAGCTTTGAAAGGGAACAAAGGAACCCCGGTAAATTCATCCATGGTTGGTTTACTTCCAATATTTAGGGCATCTACAGTATTTCGGCGCTTTGTGGGAACGAGACGATGAGGGATTTGGCACTGCCACCAGCCGATATGATGGGGGACTTTCTAGGGAGCCCGGCTTTCGCTCGCTCAGGGCGGCCAAGAGGAGTGCAAAACTCAGCTCCTTGTTCTTCTTCTCGAGTTGGATGTCGGAAACCAAAGGGATCACCGGTTTCGGCAAAAAGCGGAGTGAAGGAAAGGGGCGTTTGGGCTGCGGTGGTTCCATTGTTTTCCACTGTCTCACACGAGGCCAAGTTGCAGTGCCTTCCGCGTGCTTGCTCTAGAGCCAGCAACTGGTGTCTCTTCCTATTCAACCCATGCCAACGGATCCCAGCTACAACAGGTCACCATGTTCCTTTTGGTTTCTGATCGAGTGGTTCCCTTGATTACCTCGCCTCAAAATGGATCCACTGGCATAGCATCTTGCAGGCGAAGAGAGGCCCTGAACTCAGCCGCGCAACCGGTGCATGTCTCTGAGCTGGACATGGGTATGTCTTTTTTAAGGAATCGACCCGCCAATCCCCCCCCTCCCAGGGAAACAAAGGTTTTCCGCTCGGTGTCCCTTTCAACCAACCCCAACAACGGTAGTCTTAACAAGGAGACACACCCGAATCATAGTAATTTGCTCACATTCCATGGTCTTCTACAAGCAAATTGCGGCTATTGCTTCGGGTGAAGGTCAGCGGCGCCTATTGCAGCCTGCGCGATTGTCCGCAACTGGTTGCCTTGTTTGGCAAATCTGGACATGGCATTTTTGGACATAGTTGGAAGACAAAAAGCGCAGGAGCCAACCTTTCCTGCAAGGGTCCAATGCTTTCCGAGGAGAAGCGGGAATAACACACGTCTTGAAGTTGTTATGAGACAGGCAACACCAGAAAGCTTCAAGAGTACACCAGCTGTTCTTTTCACATGTCCAAAAATCTCACGTACTGTCCAAAAAGCAGTGGTTGGGGGGGGGGGGGGCTTGGTTGTTGTTGGGAAACATTTTGCATTTTTGCTTATGGTGGTTTAGTAGTTGAAATCCAACCACTTGGCTGCTAAAAAACATGTTTTTGCTCCCCAAACCCAACGTCAACCAAGGGGGGGGTGCTGACCAGAGTCTAAAGGCTAGCTTCAATCTCGATCCAAGGTGCCACCCGGACCGCCACCAGCCCGCCCGCCACGTATGACTGAAGCAGAAGTTCGGTGAAGTGGGGCGCAAATCGTTTCCGGGGAAATGTGTGTATTGTGTAGTTTGTAGTGTGTAGTTTGTAGTGTATAGTGTGTTGTGTGTTGGTTTGTTCACCTTGGATCGCTTGACCCTTCAGAATGACCATGTCGAAACCCATTGAATTGGGGTCAAGGGGAGCCACGGGAAAACCACCGAGGTTGAGCAGGATTGCCGTGAGCACATTTTCAAGCACCCAAGGGTAGAGGGGTAGAGACTTGGGAAAGGGAAGGATTGCTTTGCTTTCCCTCCACCAGAGACCAAATGTCTATGTGCCGGGGTTTTGGAGCAGCGCTGTTGAGCATAGGCGGCCTGTCTAGTTCATTTTAGTTAAACAAATGGATGTTGCTGGTTTCAGTCGGTTCCAATCATTTGCTACCATCCACTTCTCCAAACGGCCGCCTAGTCAGGTCACCCTCAGTTGGCTATTCGGATTGCTGGTTTGGGGGTTTCCACTCCCCTAACCTCCCCCAACCACCAATCCAAGACCTTTAAATAAAGCCCTGTTGGTTTCCCTTGAACACCAACCCCACAAAGCATACCGAGCCACAAAAAGGCACACCCCATTTGGTGGTTAACACCAACAAATCGGCGGTTTGGAGGTTGGGCAGCGCATCTGCCCACAATCGCCAGGCGAAGGCCCAGCCCCCGGGCATGATGGCGCCCCCGCAGAACCCCCCGCCGCCGCCCCCCACGCGGCAACCCCCGAAGGCACCGGGGAAGCCGGGAGCGCTGATCGAACTGAAGGGGGGGGGAGCGTCGCCTTGTTGGGCGTTTGCCTCTTTTGCAGTCAATAAGTCAAGATGCATCGTTTGAAGTAGAGGGATGACAGTGGGTACACCCAAAAATTGAGCACTGGAAACAGTTTGCTCGCCAAATTGTATGTCAGCTTTCTACATTTATTTTTGTCGGGTGTTTTTTTTGACGGGTGGGTTGGCCACCAAATTCGAATCACCCCCAAAGCGAAGTGGTTTCTTGTTTTCTCGGTGAGGGCAACTGGGGTGAAGAGGAGTGGGTTTGTCTCAATTCGAGGGTCTTGTTGCAAGTTCTGTGTCTTGCGGTTTCTTACGCCATTTCCGCAGTAGGCCGTTTGCCTATTTGGGTCTTCCTCAAATAGGGGAACCGCATGAGAGGTGTCCCCGGAACAAGCCAAAAAAGGGCACATGGCCAGTTTTCCCTTGAAACGTTGACGGCGCAAACAAGCAACTAACATAGGTGTCCCTTTGATCGATTAGTTTGGTTGGAAATAGAGCCAGCTTCCACTGGTTTAGTTGAGTGTTATAAGCCATTTACTAGGAAAGCCCATCTACCTATATGGCAACCAAAGAGACAAACAAACAGCAAAGCGGACGGACGTGCAAAGCGCAGGCAGGCAGACAGGCAGGAGCGCACAGAGAAGCCATCAAGAAGAAATCAGGCTAACCCGCAACCGCAACTTCTGTCACGGCAACCAACGCAGCCAAACCGGCCACAACCGACAACAGCTTTGATGGTAGCAGCAACTGAAGGAGCAACTGCAGCAGCGAAGCAGCCGCAGCTACTGAAGGATGTTTTCTATCGTCACTTGTAGTGCTTGTCGTGTTTTGTTTGCCAACCCGGAGATCAAACTGCATGTGTTGGTCCAAACGGACCTCTGAAATTGCAAGAGTGAGTGGGAAGCTTCTTCTTCTTTTTTTTTCCGGGGTTGCTCGTTGCCTTGACCTCAGAAAGGGCGTTACATTGGCAACTGGTGGAAACTGGAGGAAAACTCAATCCACGAGCGACGCCTCTCTTGCTTTCCTCCAATGGCAAACTTTGTCTTCGGTGCATACGCGAACCGTGGGTCGCTTCCCTATGTGAAAGGCCAAGGCCTTGCCAAGCCTTTTTGCCCGGCCGGGGTGTTCACTTTCTATTCACCCTTGTCCGGGGCGTCCTTCATTTTGTCTTCACCCAGTTGGACTTTACTAAATGGATATACCTTCAATCACAGACAAGACCTGCAGCAAAGAAACACAGCCAGGTTTTTGTTTTTCCTGCACCGGACCCATGTGCGGCCGGCCCCGGCCGGCACTCGAGCCTCGTGTTTGCAAGGCTGCGGCGCCGCAGGGGCCAGGCGAGAAAGGGGGGGTCGGTGGGAGGGACCTTCGGTCAGACGGCCGTGCCTGGGTTTTTGGGGGCGAATTTTACCGTTTGTTTTGGGTGGTTTTCTCTGGTAACAACTGCAAAGCCACCATTTTGGGGGAGAGTGACGACTTTTGGCAAGGGCAAGAGCGCGGAAGTGGGCAGACAAGTCCCCCCGTTGCCCTGATTCGATTTGGCAGGTTTCTCACTTCCTGAGTTCCTGCACTTTTGCAGACCGTTTAGTAAATCAAAAGCTTGGACTCTTTTGGGCCAATCCACGCATGAAGTGAGTTTTGGCTTTGCTTCGCCCCTGCTCAAGCGCCCAACACCTTGAAGAGCCATGTGTTGAATGGGATTCAGCTTCCGGCTCAACGTGGGCGATTGCAGGGGTGCATGACCCTCTGAATTGGTAGAACAAACTCAAATGGGTGTGGGTCAAGATCAAACCAGGAATTGGATCGCGGGATTTAGTCCTTGGTCCCATTCACCAGGGCTCCATTTTGGGTACCTATTTTTGACCCACAGCCAAATGAGCCTTGCAACGAAACAGGTGTTGGTGGACATCTCGAATCTTCTCTTAATGGAAAACGGTTGAGAAAGCGTCATAAAGTAGATAGCATTGCGCGTTGCTTGAAGCGCCTGCTGTCATTTGGAGAGATCGGTCAAGACCTGCAACACACTGTCCCAGCACTGAAGCGCAGTCGAATGACTTCCCGAATGGTCCAAACGGAGACGTTCAGCGGCCCATGCATCAGGGATTACACCTCGGGGTAGCGCACATTCGTGAGTTACCTGCTGGTTGCTTGTGATTAGACCGTAGACCTTGTATTTTGGTTAATATGTGCTACCTTCAGTTAAATGTTTGCAGGCTAGTCCTGCAGGAGCGCATTTCCTTCTATTGTTGCTCAACAAGGAGCTTCTCAGCAGGCTTGTAGAACCTGGGCTGGCTGGGGGGCTCTTTGTGTTTCTGTTTATGAGAGAGGGATGACCCCTATAAACCATCCCCTATGGTTTCCTTTGAAGTCCCCAAAACCGTTTCATTCAACCAGAACCCGAAAACTCGGGCACGAGCGGCAAGCAAACTGCTGGGTCACCTTCTGCAGGCCCGCGGCCACAGACGGTCCGGGAATCTCAGTGCTGCTGGGGCTTGTTGATGCACATGGCAGCAACAAGCATCCTCCATAGGTGGGTGTGGGATCTCCACCTTGTATTTGGCCCTTTTCGACAATGAGATTCCGGGATTGAATCATGGTAACGTGAACCTTAGCATGAGAGAATCATAGTGTCTGAATACTTATGACTTAGCGCTTGCTTGCCTGATGTTCCCACTATGGGATCGAACACACACCATGCTTCACCCACTCGCACGGAATGTGTTGCCTTTGCAAGCGGAATGTCTGACAACGCTGCGCAGCTCAAAATCGGCGCCCGAACGTGCGAGCTGTTTTAGGCCAACCTTTCCAGCCTTTCGGGGGCTTCGGTTGGACGAATTCGCAGGCACGAATTCATGCGAACGAGCACCCCTTAGGCGAGACATGTTTGGGTAGGGAACAGAGCGTGCAGCTTGGAAAGCTCAATAATTCTAAGGAACATGTCTAATTTGGCTGTGTGTTGGAACAAGTTGGACCTGCTGAGGGATGGTCAGCAGGAGAACCAGCAAGACCTGAATATAATTAACATTGACACCGTTGGTATTCGTAAGTAAACACGCAAGTTTATCATCAGACAAACAATATTGAATAAGACCCAACCCCCACACACACACACACACACACACACACACACACACACACACACACACACACACACACACACACACACACACACACACACACACACACACACACACATCTATCCTAGTGTTTATTTGTCAAGCAGCAATTCAAACCAATGTGTTTCTTTGTTAGACAAAGTGATAAATAAAACATGTTCAACAACAGAAGAGACACAACACAACAGGTCAATGGCTAAAACACAGATCATACATAAATTACTCACAGAGAAAATCATACATAATGCACAAACAACAAACGAACAAAGTAAATCAATGAATGCATGCATAAGGAACAAACAATATAGTGAAATTAGCAATCAAACACACGAAACAAAGAAACACATAAACTGATAACCATATACATAAGCACGTGCACTAATTGAATGTACATGAACATAAGCACCCAATGGCTTTGATTTTAACAACAACTATGCCAGCACCGCCACCCCCAACCCCCCTCCTGTTGGCGTCTTTAGGTGGTTCTACTGGATGCATAGAGGTTATAAAGCCAATACGCCTTTTTAAGTTGGGACTTAAAACCAACATAAAGCCAATCATACCAATATAAACACAACAGAAACCCAATCAAACAAATAGATATGTCTATATAGCTAAGCAAAACCAATGAAAACCAATACAAACCCAAATAAAACCAATATACACCAACAAGAACCATTTGAACTCGAAAGCGAATAGGTGGGCGCTGCGACGCAAGGTGGATCAGCTGCTCAGCGAGCCGGAGGTGCCCCTCTCCATCCCGCCCCAGGCGGCCAGAAGCCCAGTTTATCCGGCAGAGGTGGTTGTTCTTGCGGTTCTTGGTGTCCATGTTTAGTAGGTGTCTGCCAAAAAAATGCATCTGGTTTTTGGGCTGCTCGGAAAAATGTGGTTCATCCAGCGGAAGATGTAGGTCTCTGCCAAAAACCTAGGTTTTGGGCTGTTTGGAGAAAAGTGGTAGATGTGGTTGTTTATCCAGCGGCAGATGTAGGCGTCTGCAAAAGACAGACATAGTTTTTGGGCGAAAGTAGCTTTTGGGTGTCCTTGTGATCGGTTAGTTTAGTTAGAGTCGGGTTCCACGGGGGTGACCAGGGAACGCCATCTTTGTTTCCAAAAGGTCACCTATGTTTGGATGTGTCCTTTTAGGGTACCAACATGGCTTCGGTTTTCCTTTTTTTTTCATTTGAGAACGGCAAGAAGGGGTACCCTCAATAAAGAGTTCTTCGACAGAGAGTACCTTTGAGTTGGAAACCTAGAATGAACATTGAATATGTTTTATGTTTCCCTTTTTGGTTTTAAAGGGAATCTATCACTACTGGACATAATTAGTTTGGAGAGTTGAATGTAATTCAGCGGATCTGGTTCAACGCGTGATTGCAGGGGTGCACGACCCTCTGGGTATAAAGGGTGTCTATCACTGGAAGCAGTTCCCCATTTTTCCCGGGCTGAAGAACATATTTGTTCGATGCAACTCCTGGCAGGTTGACAGGGGGAAGCGATTTTTACATTGACTTGCAATGCGAAGGAGGGCTTTGTGATGTATTATTCTACCAACACTGTGTGAAACAACGGTTGACGAAACCCCACACACACACAAACATACACGCATCCGCAGACGCACCAGTATTTTTGTTCATTGGTTTCCTCCCTTGAAATGTCTTCGTGTTTGGTATACGTACACACCCGGTCCCAGGTCCAGGACAGCGTGGCGGCCATCTTCAATGGCCTTTCCACGGACGCTTTGCAGAAGTCGTGTTGCAGGATGTGGCTGTGGGTCAAAAAACCGGGTAACCCCCAAATGGCTTGCCCTGGTAAGTGGAAGCATGGACCAAAACCTGCGGTCCGATTCCTGGTGGTTTAATTTTGACCCATACCCTTATGTATTCCCCAAGAGCTGGAAGCTTTGGGGGGGGGTTGATGCAGTCATGTAGGATTTCTTCCCCAGACTTTTGCTCTGTGGTTTGGGCCAGCTTTCCGGGAGGCCTCCGGTGGGTTCCGGGGGCTTCCGCTGGGGATAGTTTCCACCTGAGCTTGGCCGTGAAGACACCAAGTTGTAGTTAGTTCATGTCAGTCAACTGAGAGTTTCTTGCAATGGACCCCATTGATTGGGTTTGAAAGGAAGACCAAGAGAAAACCAGCCAATCCCTGATTTGCAAAACACCCATTTGTCTTTCTTTATGGGAGCTGCAAGCTGCGGAGAGGCAGCCTTCCCCAAGATCCCGGAGTGCATCTTGACTTGTAACAACATCGTGTTTTTTTTTTTTTTTTTTTTTTTTTTTTTTTTTTTTTTTTTTTCGGCGGCCTTTGAGTAGGATTCGTTTTGCAACACAATGTGGTACTTTGAGTGAAACCAAGTCCAGCAACCGACACACAGCATCAGAGTGGCCGATGCCTAATTACGTGAATGTTTAATTATGGCTATTTGGTCGGATCTTTGTTGTTGTTCTTCCTTTTTATGTTTTTTTTTTTGGGGGGGAAATGGAACAGTGGATTTTTTCCATTGCACCCACACAAAATGACTTTATGCGGAGGGGTCGTTGCAGCAAGACGTCTTCAAGCCAGGGGTCCTTGTAGTGTGCGCGATCACCAAGGTATAGGTGCACTCACATAAAGCTTTACTGACATCAGTACTGAGGGGAATGTCACTGACGAGCCCAGCCAGCAGGAATGTCACTGACGAGCGCCAAAACTCAATGCCATTGGGGCACGCACAGTACATACTCAGTTGTTCAAAGCCGACCTTTTGACCTTTTGGTTTTCCCATTTTGGTCCATATTTAGTCATGGCCCCAAAAGGTTAACCTTTTAGTTCCAGGTCCTTTGGGCAACTGAGCATATTGACCGCGGCTCATTTTCTGAAACAGGTGGTAACATCACCTGGGTCAAGAGTTGGTTGAGTTACAGTGTCCTTTGCAATGTTTCAGAGGGACATACAAAGAACCTGGTAGATCCCCAATGCAGAGGTTCCAAGTTGGGCGAGCATGGCTTAAGTTTTATTGGCACCTTGGCTGCTGAGCAGAAGCTTGCATGGTAGGAAGACTTTTGAAACTGGCCACAGACAGAGAGCGTGAGCTGTCTCACCTAGTGAGTCATGCCTCACGCTTGTTGCTTGTTAAGTGCTCAGTGATTGAGACAATCCATTTGCCCAATCACAAAAACAGAGTGCCCGGAAAACGCCAATGGACTCGGGTTTGATTCTGATGGATCCGGAAAAGGGAACTTAGAAACCATGATGAGGATTCCTGTTCGGGGAACCATGCTCAGTGAGCATGGCCGCATATCATTGAGGTAAATTCCATGAGAATATGAGGAACTCGCAAATTGCACATATGGCTTTCATGCACCACAATCCCTTCCATCACCCGAGGTATTTGTCTCGGCCATGCTTGGTGTTTTGTTTCCTCGACCTCCCATAGGGAAGCCGCCAGTGCTTAGGATAATCTGCTGGACAAAGTCGAGCAGCTTCAGCGGGTGGCCTGTTCACCCAGCACACGGGCTGAAAACTCTTTGTTTGAGGGTACCTGTGGGCATCCTTTCTGTTTGCTACAAAAAGAACACAAGCCCCAAGCAGGCAAGGGCTTCGTCTAAAAATCTCGAGGACAATTTAAACTCGAGAGCAACGATCCACTCAGTTGTTCAGTGGCTCCCTTTTTCTTCTTTTTTGGTGGCTGCCCCACTAACAATGGTCTTCCCCAAAAAAGGGTTCCCTTTTTTTTCCAGGGTCACTGAACAACGGAGTCCATGTTGGTGGGGAGGGGGGGGTTCTTCCCACGCGAACATGCTCACATCTCCACGCCTGGTCCCCGGACATGGGGCGATGGCAAGATGGAGCCCTGAACCCGAGAGAAACACACCGGGACTGTCTCAAAACGGGGGGACCCCAAACTGGGTATTTCAAGCAACCCCCAAACTAGACCAAACCCTAAGGTGCAAAACCAACATGTTCTGGTTCTACTGTTGGTTTTGTCAACCTTCCAGATAAGTAGGGGCCAAGAGTGAAGGATTCCCTCTGAAATGAAGCATTGTTTTATCATCAACTAAATGACTAAATGTTTATGAATTGACTACACCATCAGGAAAAAACTTTGCACTCTTGGGTCGCCACGACCATTGTTCACACCCTTTCCCCTAGAAATCTGCAAGTGAAAGAGCACGTCTGGGGCGAGGGGGGCAGAGGCGGGGCAGTTTTCACACCTGCAAGCCTTTATAGTATTATAGCTTATAAATTTGGGTGAAAATTGACCGCACCGCACCGCACCTGACACAGAATGCAAGCAGAAATCTGGCCAAATTCAGCCGCTGGTGTGTTTCGTTGCATTCAAAGAGGGCGCAATCCTGCGGGTTGAGCTTGTCCGAAGGCGTTCACTTAGGATACAATTTACATTTTGAGTGTCTCGAAGGGAAGCAAAGAAAACCATGTACATGCTACTGGTTGCCCAACTCTACTCGTGGTTCAGGCACTGCATACTTCCCGTTTTGCCTCCCCTGGCAGAAAACCACATATATATATATATATATTGAACAATATATGGGGGCTGCAAACAGGGGTCAATGATGTCTTTTCCGGAAAGATTGCTCGAGGGCTCGCCAATCCCTACACTGTTTGATCGAGTTCATCTAGCTGTGTCGGTTCTGCAGGCTGGCAGCATGCACGGGGTTCATTTCCAATGTGAACCATTGGTGGACTGAGTTGGTTGAACGTTTCAACAGCGGACTAGCATGAAGCCGAAAGAAAGGCTAATATGGATACCCCACAAATATATATATATATATATATATATTAGCAGAAGCGGATGGGGGCCCAAAACCAATACCATGATAATAGCTCGTCCATGTGGGTATGTGTCCGACCCCCGAATGGTGGTATTTCTTTTTATTGTTCATGTTTTCCTGTGAAAACAACCTGAACAAGGTCCCCCCCCCCAACAAAAAGAACAGCAGCAATCAGGAGATTTCATGGAGTTTTGTCCAGCATCGGGTACTCTGGGTTGCGGCCTTGAGAAACCTTGCACCGGTTGGGGCTCCAACACTTGTTGGAACTATGTATCCCATGCCCCCATTCAAAGGGACACCAACACGAGTTTGTTCAAACCAAAGTTTGTTTTAAGAGTCGTTTCAACCAGGATGTGGGTGGCACAAAGTTCATTTTGACAAACCCAGGGCCATCGTCCCGGAGGTTGAGACTAGATGTTTTGCCCAGGTGACACCTGAGCACTACCGCTGGCTATGCTATTACACGGTGAGCCGCCGAGCCACACGAGAGGCAGGGCGCGGCGAGGTTTCAGTTTTGACATGTCGGGGCGCTGAAAGTGGTTGCAATCTCAGGGATTCTCAAGATGGGGTGTCATTTTTTAGGTTGGACCCTTCAAAACGTTGGTTTTCCTTTTGGCTTCAAGAGAAAACCAACCCAAAAGCGTCCCGAGCCTCGAAAAACGCCAGCCCCCAGCGGTTTTTGGGATTTCGGACCCCAAGCGCTCGGAGACTCGGATAGCCCAAGAGGCACCCGGGAAGTCTGGAGACTTGCCGCCATCTCACCAAGAGAAGGTCACTCCACCGGAGTGAAGGAATGCCCTTCCTGGCACGAACATAAGCGTTTGTGGGAAGGAAATTACCTGGAAGATCAGTTTCCTTTTTAAGGGACCCTCTGTGTGGTGTCATGTTGTAAACATTCCCAGACTAAGCAATTTACTTGTTCATCTTCCTTCCTGTTTGCTTTTAACCACCAAAACTTCAAAGCGTAACTGTTTGTATGGTCCGTGTCTGGCGCAGTAGAAGGGTATACTTTTGGAGCACGCCCCTGGTGCGCGATGTTTGACTCGACTGCCTCGTCTGGATTGGTGTTTCAACTTTTCACGTGGAGTTTTGTCCATTTCCCACCAGCCAATGGCTCAGCTTTCGCATCCGAAGATCCACCATGACTTTGAACTGGATGTCCATCCTTCGTCCATTGGAAGATGTCTTGATGTGCGGGGCAAACCCGAGCACGGCTTCCCAGGTTGGTTAGACCAGACCCAAAGCCAACCTGTTACCTTTTGTTGGTCCCATCCATTTGATTGGTAAGGCAAGTGGTAGTTAACCTCAAGACAAGCTCCACATGGCCATGGGTCAAAAGCCAAATCGGTTAGCCCCCCGTGAACATCCCAATCCAACCACTAAAATAGGTTCTAAAATAGGTGGTGCACCTACCCCAAAATGGTACCATTGGTTTTGACCCACAGCCAGCTTGATTTGGATTCGAGGCGAACTTCCATGGGAACTACATCGCCCTCTTCAACGCCTGCAAAGAGCGCAAGGTCCTCTTCGGACAGGTCCCTTCAGCTCTCGCCGCGAGACCTTGAGCCTTCGATTCGCGGCGAAAGGTAGTACCGCGGTCCCTTCAACAAGAAAAGCGTCTTGCAAACGAAGGGCCACGTGGATGTTCAACCCACTTATATAAGTAGGTGCCCTGGGCTATAACTGGGACTCGGCCAAGCCTTTTCCATTGTTTTCCACCTCTTTCTCTTCAAAAAGTCAACCGCCTGGCAGGGGGATCCCGCATTCACACCAAAACACCTCGTTCCGCTGGGGTCGAAATCAGGCTGTCGAGCGAGCACTTCCATCCAACACGCTGTGTTCAGCTTAAAACTAAACCGTTTGGACAGGGCGCAACGCAGTCGGGAGGGTAAGCAGGGAGATACTTTAGGCTTTAGGTCCTATCCTGGAAAGGTTCTCGGAACCATTCTACTCCTTGGGGCTGGGGTGTGTTTTCCCCTTTAGAAATATATCTTTTGCCGCTGTTTCAATCCACCAATACGGGCCCCTAAGTTTGATCCCCAAAGCGAATCGGCCGGATCTGACCTCTTGGTTTCCCCTTTTTGGTCACAATGATGGGCCCCTGACCTTTTGGTTTCCCCTGTTTTGTTCCCCTTTTTGGCTTCCCCTTTTTTGTTCCCCTTGTTGGTTTCCCTTTTGGCCCCATAAAGGTGAGATCACCCTTTGTTTTGTTTTAGTTTTTCTAGGCCCAGTGAGCAAAAACTGCGTCGCAGGCACTGGCTCAAAGGAAGATCGCGGAACGCGACTCGCGGAAATGGCGGCCACCAAGGAGGAAGATGTCCAGATGATGCTGGCGGCTCGCCCGAAACCGAAACGAGCCCGGAGATCTACGAAGCCTTGGTAGAAACAAAAGACAAACACCGGGGAGTTGTTTTTAGTGTTGACCATGTTTGGAAGTACTTTCAAACCCACGAAACCAAAAGGGAGCTGATGTTTCATTTGGACCTCTAAGAATAGAGCTCGATTGTTTCATTGAACCCCAGTTGAGTTTGTTTGTTTTTTTTGGGTGGGGATCCCTCGAAAACTGGTGACTTTGTCTACCAGGGCCACTGGTCAACCACAGGCTGACCTCAAGCTGCTGCATTGAAGCTTGGTATTCTCCATGCCCGGTCTTGTGGTTTCCCATAAAAAAAAAAAGAAAACAGAAAAAAAACACTTAAAAGAAGAGGCACCCAAGATGCAATCAGCTTCTGAACCTTACAGGGTGTGTGCGGGCGTGTGCTCGCTAGCGATTTTTCATCTGTGTCGAACTGGTGAATCTCCGCCACGATGAAAAGGGCTACCGATGATACCGATGAAGCAAGGTGCATGCATCCTTTGGCTGAAGCTTTGTTATGATTGATTTGTGTGGCTTGAGGTGACTTTTAAGCCCCTGGATGCAAACCAGCGCAGACCTTGACAGCTTCCGCTGGAAACCCGCACCTTGAAAGCTTCTGGCAACCCTTGGATTTCTTCAAACTCGGCACCTTCTCGTTTGTGGTTTTAGAGGAAACCCAACAGGACGACCACCATTTTGGGGTCCCAAGAGCCACTGCTTGGTCGAACCTCGGGTTTCCGCCAGCGGACAGCTCCCAGCGCCTCAGGTGTGCAAGACCCACCTGGGCACCCGCAACGTGGACTACCGCATGAAGCGCGCCTGGTCGGAAACGTCAAAGTGGGTGTCGAAGATGGTTGGTGTCCTTCCGGTTTCCCTTGAAATACCAACGAGCATGTGGGGTCCGCCACTCCCGGTTCCTCCCACCCAAACATTGCAGAGTTGCCCCGAAGTTCTTTTTTATCAGAAAGGGGGCTGGGGCTAGCACCAGGGCCAAGCGTGGTATGCGATTTCTAACTGTCCTACAAGCTTCATGGCCATTTTGGTAGAACCAAAATAGGTTTGAGCGCATAGGTATCCTTTTTGGTTGTTTTGCTCAAAAAATAGATGGCCTGGTTT
Source organism: Effrenium voratum (assembly GCA_963377175.1). Taxonomy (NCBI): domain Eukaryota; class Dinophyceae; order Suessiales; family Symbiodiniaceae; genus Effrenium; species Effrenium voratum. The sequence goes on along the minus strand of CAUJNA010002491.1, from coordinate 346,609 downwards.
ACCTGGTGGTTTAATGATTTACCAGGGCCATCTATTTCCCCCAAAAGGACACCTATGTTTGAGCGCTGCTCAAGGGGCCCTGTTTGCAACCTCGCAAAAGGCTTGGGATGTCCTTTGGTCGATTTACTCTCCCACCAATTGACATGGAACCTGACAGGGGATTCCTTGGAAAGGATTTTTGTTCTTCCACGACCGTCTATCAGGTTTCACGTTAATTGGTGGGAGGGTTGGTACATTTTGCGTTCCGAAAGGTGATCTACCTTTCACATTGTTGGTCCAGGGGGCAGAGATGATGATCCTGCGAGAACCTGAAGATTTCGGAAGTTATTGAAAGTTCCTCTCCCTCAGGGTTTGTGTTGTCAGGGAAACCATAAGGGGAAGGGTTTTAAAGCCAACCTACCCTGAAAGGAGTCTTTGGCGCAATCCTGTTTGCTCCCTTTGGTGTTTAACATCATTTAAACTTGGGCCGGTGGATGTTAAAGGGAGAGTATATGGAACCGTGTGATATCCCTTGAAAGCGTGTTATGCCCCTGGGACCGTGTTACATCCCTTGGAACCGTGCAATATCCCTTGTTGGTTCTTTTAGACTACCCTAATTATTGGCCAATTTTAAGAGCCTTAGACAGCACCTTTTGTCCCGTTGCTGCTCGGCAACCAGTGGCTTTCAAATGGCCAGTCCATTTTGGTATGTGTCAAATCAGGGCTTTGGCCCCCAAACCAAAGCGTCGTGATGTTCCTCTGGGTGTCCCATTAAAGCACACCCAAAAGGCTACGAACTCAAGAACACACCTCACGCCAAGTCCGTGCTGAGGCTACATCTTCCGGCGCACGGTGGAGGGCATTCACATCATCCACCTGGGCAAAACCTGGGAGAAGTTGATGGTGGCGGCGCGCATGCGGGGCAGCCCAGTGACGAGAGCGAGGGGCCGCCCAGTGACGAGAGCGAGGTGCCGAGCGGGCCATGGATGAGGGAAACTTGGTTTTAGGGCCAATTGTCGGGATATGAAGAAAACACCCTTTGCAGTGATGAAGCAGTTATGAGTCAGGCATCCGAAGGGGTTTCAAACACGGGGCCCAATCGCTTGCACAGCACAATCACGCATGCATATCTTAGCACCCGATTTGGGTCACCCAACTAAACCCTTCGTCAGGATGCAAGTCTCTTTTTTTTTTTTTGCCGGGGTTGGTCTCCAGAAATGTGATCCTCCTCACATTGCGTTGGTTTCGAGTGAAAGAAACACCGACTGCGGCATTGGAGCAATGTGTGTCGAATGATTGGAATGAAGGGGAACCTCCCACCTGGGGGGTTGCTCCAGTTTTTTGTTCGGGGTTGGTCCAAATGTGACACAGCCCCAGATTTGGGCCAAGTGCCGGCCTTTTTCAGGCTAAAGAGAGCTATAAGAACCAACACACTTAGTTTTCCTTATTTATTTCTTCTTCGGGGTGGTCTAAGTATGACACAGCACAGCTCCAGATGTGGGCCAAGTGACGGCCTTTTTCATTAGCCTGAGAAAACAAAAGTAATTACCAAATTACCACACTTGTTTTTTGCTCACCCCCACCCCCTCTCCGAATTTGGCACATAGCACATAGCCTAATGGTTTTCACGAGGCACATCTTGGTGGCAAGCCCATTCGGAGACCTGCTCAGGATTGTGGCGATCGAGAACCCCTCGGACATCATCGTTGCATCCCAGCCACTCGACGCAAGAGTGTCTCAAAAGGCCCCCTCCCTTTTTGGGTAAGGGTTAAAGGGTTGATGCTTAAAGGGATTCTAGCAAGAGGCAATCCCTTTTTAGACTTTTCTTAATGACAAAGACCCTATTCAGGCCTGACTCTCGCAGCTGGTCACGCCCTCTAATTTAAGTCTCATGGGAGCCTTTAAAGATGGCTTAGGCTTAGGTCCCACAACAGGCACCTTTCAGATGCATGGACGGACTCCGCCCATAGGCAATGATTATTTTGTTGCTTTGGGCCCTAGATTTCCCAGCAGAAGCATGCGGCCCGAGCAAACTTCCCGGATCCTCTAGTAGTTGCCTCTTCCACATCCTTCAGTGAGGTGCCATGGCAACACAAGGACCACCAAGAAATTTGTTTGCACAATAGTTGTTTGAGCCATGTTTTGAACAAGGACAGCTGATCAACACATCTTTTTAAGTTTGTAACACCCTGTCTTGGCAAAGCTTAACGAGCTCACGGTCACAACGAGCTCAGTTCAAATGTGGGTTTAGATACTTGCCCCGAAGGGCGAAATCGGACCAAGGATAAAACCAAAGACCGGTTTAGGGGTCCGACTCTCATTTAAGACAGAACAGTGGTTTAAACAACCATGTTGGGGGTTGCAATTCGCATTTATTGATTGCATGGGCTGAAACAAGCATTGAACTTCCATTTGCTCAAGAGTATGTTTTCTTTTTTTCCCTCTTGGTTCTGAAGGGAATTCGCACCGGACATATTTTAAAACTCTTTTCCAGGGGGCGAAGAAGGCAAATGGAGGTGAATGGTGCGCTTTGTGCCTCGAGGCGTCCCTATGGATCCCGGGCCGTGCTGAAGTTCTCGCAGTGCCCAAGGGTCACAAATCGGAGCAAGCATCAACTCATCAACTCAGTTCAATCAAAATATCCGAAGCCATCCCTGCACCCGTTCTTGGCAAGTTGTTGTTTTTTGTGTTTTTTTGGCGGATTCTGTTCATCTTTAGGTTTGGTGCTGCAAAACATTGTGCTATCATACCAAGGGTTGTGAAGGTCCAGCCGCAGCCTGTGGGATCTTCTCAAGATTACCTTTGGCCATTCCCACAAGGCGAATGGACGGGATCTGACCTTTTGGGTTTTCCCGGAGCCACTTTCAGAGGTCCCAAAGGGTTTTTTCACTTCGCTCGGGATGAGAATCCGAGATCTGGGCAAAGGGTTCAGTTCGGGCTAGTCTAAAAGAATCTGGCTGCAGGCAAGCAAATGCCGGGTTTTCTCACCATCTTGGGATCTACCGGATGGTTCACCGCGGGTCCGTTTCGTATGGCCCAAAAGCTTTGTGACCATCTTGGCAAGAGTCAATGGGCTTGGGCGCTGCTCACAGGGCTCACAGCAATAGGAACCTCACAAAAGAGGGCGCGGGATAACAAATTGGGAGTGTCTTTGTGAGGGGGGAGCCGCCTTTTGGTGGGTTTTAAAGGGAAACAACAAGGAAGCCGGCCATTTTGGGGGGTCCCCTTAAAAAGGCACGCCCATTTTGCTGATTTGCGGTTGAAATGGTTGGTGAATAATATAGCTGCCCAGCTGTTCAGTGGATCGTTTGAACTGGTTCAAAAGTGAGAAACCGCGGCCCAAACAAGGTTCCAATGCTTTTTGGTGGCAACGCTTGGTGGTTTTAAACCATTCGGTTCCTGAGGCGGTGTTTAGGGTTTGGTGGTTTCCACAAAGCCACCAAAAGTCTAAGACTTTTAGTAGGGGATCTGGTAGCCGAAATCACTTTGGCTTCCCTTTATATCCCAAAAGGGTACTGTGTACCATCGAAAGCGGCAGGATGTAGCATAGATTCCATTTGCTTTGGTGAATGTCAACTTTGGATGAAAGAAGCGAACCACTGATCAGTACGCTTCTCCCAGATTGGATTGGGATCGCCACTGCATGCTGATTGCTGATCTGAGCAAATCATAGCTCTGAGATCTCATGCTACCGCACTCATCTTATGTTCCTGAGCACATCAAGAATCAATGTGAGTAGTGTTTACGTGGTCCCCTCGATGTCACCGAGTGCTCTTCGGTCGCACGTTCCTTTCTGGGTCGTCCCTGCGAAAGAAGGCAACAGTGACGAAGCCAGCAGAAAGCAATTAATTTGTTTGCGGAGGTTCTATGAAAAACTGGTGTTATATTGGCTTTTTCTGTGTGAGGTCGGTGAATATTGTTTGGACACATGTTCTGCTTGACTTCCTATGTATTATCGTTATCCGACGTTGTGGCGACCTCACACAAAGAGTTGGCCGAGTGACACATGATGCAAATGTGCCCCTGGCGGAGCTGGTGAGTCATGGTTCAGCTGTGTATCTGCTTTTAGGGGACCCTGGTGATTTTTCTTTTGGGTTTAAAGTAAAACCACCAAAGAGGGGGTGCCCTAAAAAGGCTCTGTGTGTCGATTTCTTGGGGGTTTGGGGCGGGTATGATCATTGCCGTGCTGGTTCTCAGCAGGGAATGAGGAAATGACCCCTATAAAGCATCTCCTTTGTTTCCTTTCACGAAAACCCTAAATTGATTCCAAACACCCTGGGTCATTCTCTACTGAGCACCAGCAAGTTACAGTTGGGTGAAAGTTGCCAGACTTTGTCAATGGCCGAGGGTCATCCCCGTGATCTTGCTCATCTGCTTTCACCCTAGTGTATACTGTATATTGATCCGAGCCGTTCCTCAAAGGGTATATAATTGGGTGTCTTTTGTACGGTTGGACCCCCCAAAATGATTGTTTCCTTTTGATTTCCCGAAAAAGAAAAAAAGCACATACCCAATTGGAGAGCGGTTTCGTGGGTTTCCCCAAGGCGAGGTGTTTTTCCAAAATTCTGCCGATCAGGTCTTTGACGTAAACCTGTGAAATGCGGTGCTACACCCATGTTCGACAGCTGGAGCACGTTAGCTTCAAAGCCACCCGACTCCCTCAAAGATGACAAGCAACAGCTCAGGGAAGTGGACTCCTCAGTGTTCCTTGACTGAGTTTGGGTTGGATCTTTAGACTTTAACTTTTTGGCAAACAAAGGTGTTTTCCACTAAACCCCCAAAAAGTTAAACTTTTTGCAGGGGGTCAACAGCAACCAAGGTTCTAGTTGGACTTCAAGCGATTTGTCGGAATATGTGGAGGGTGAGCAACGAGTCCAAACCTGTTTTGACGATCCGCAGTTGGAAGGCGCGAGTCTCTGCAACGAGTTTGGCGTCCGGTTTTAGGTACACCGGGGCCAACCCCTTGGCTGGGCGATGGACTCCGGGCACCCTCACCAACCAGATCACGCAACTCGGCCCAGAGCATCGTTTTTTTTTTCAGAGAGCGTCAAGGTCTCCCATGCTGGGCTCGAACATGGCTCGACCAAGACGAAAACCAGCGAAGCCGCCACATATTTTTTCAGTTTGCTTTTGCGACATCACCTATCCGGGAAATTCCTTTTTGGTATGTGTCAATGCGAAATATAGGGAGAATTGGTGGTGCCCTTGTCTTGTCCGAGGAGACAATGCTCTTTGAAAGCGCCAACAAAAAGGGTTATTCTCTTTGCAGGGTCACTGGGCTGCGTCAGATGGATGCCCTTAGTGGAGAAGAACGGAGCCCCTAGTCGCAATTTTACTACAAGAATTGGTGGATGGATGTAGTGGGTTTGCTTGCCAATATTTCTAGGCAGCGCACTTGATTTTGATTTGGCCGCAGGAAACCAGTGTGGCCAACACCCTGTGGCCATTTGCCCAAATTACGAGCACCTGCAAGTGCTAGGGCCTCCAGCTGTCGACATCTGAAGTAAATGTGCGACCACGGGAAACCAACCAGGAAAGCAAGGTGCAAAGGAATCCAACAGGCCAAAAAGAGCTGCATGTTGATGGATTTCTCGGGGAAACCGCCTTCAAGCCTAAAAGGAAACGCATGCTCAGGGGAGCTTCCAGGTTTGTCCGAAAGGGAAGCCAACTAGTTTGAAGGACACATTTGAGATTCCTTTGGAGGAAACCCAAACACCAAACTGGTTTCCACCTTCCAAAAGTCACAAAGGGGAAGAGACCAGCGGTTCCCATCACTTGGAGCCGAACCCCGATCAGAGTGTCCGGAGGCCTCTTTCTTGTTTGCTCAAGGGAAGCAACATAAGCACAAACAGAAGTAGTTCTTCCAAGAAGGTGGTGGTTGATGGCGGGGACGTCCCATTGTAAGGGTCCTATGGGAAACAGTCTGAACCACTTGTAGCCGACTGTCATTTCTAATGTTGATCATTTGTTTGCCTCTTCAGCCCCTAAGTTGGCTCTTTCTTTTGGGACTACAACACTTTACAGTTCTTGGCAGTTGTCATCGGAGTCATCGAATAGCGAGGTGCGTGTGACACTCGAGTTGCGATAAAGTCTTGGGAATCCGCACATGTGCTCTACGTCATCCAGGCAACATTGCGCAGATACTGCAGCATGGTTGAACTTAACTTGCTTGCCGAGGGGTGCAGCCAATGCTATGCTTGAACCCTTTATAAACCTCGCTTTGTGTTTGCAAAACAAAGTAGAAAGGACCACACGGAAACAACAACTGCTTCTTTCCCCGCCCAGTTGGGCTGTGCCTTCTGCAACTTGTTCTCTTTTGTGAGCAGGGCGGGGTGGGTCCCGAGCCCAACAAAGAACATCAAGTCAAACAACTCCATTCAAACAAGCTCACTTACTGAGTTCCTGGACTTTAAACTGTTTTGGTACGACCATTTTAGTGGTAAATAACATTTGGATTTTTGTTCCAATCCACAAGTATGGCCAGGTTTTGTTTGTAACATCGCTTGCTCAACCCTGATGGGTCGGGGATGCGGCCATACTTGGATGTTGAACCCACTTAATGCATCAGTTATGGCCATGGCTATATCTGGGAAACCTGAGGTGAGCTTCTTCTGACCATAGTTGTAACATACTTAAAGTTTAAGAAACAAGTTAGTTATATGATGAAGATGGGCGGAACATCCAACTAAGTGAGTAAGCATTTGGAGCATCCCTTCTGCATCTTCCTTTGTGGTGAAACATCAGCACGTACCTACTTAAAAGGATCACCTTCAGTTATTTGGAGGATCCCCGTTGGATTTCATGCTTTACCAGGTTTTAGAGCCGCACAGTTTAGTCGCCCCCTTTATTTAAAGAGTTGGTGGTAGCTATCTTCACCTATGTTGATCCGAGCTGCTCCTAGGATCCCGGTTTGAGCAGGATAACCCTGGATCGAATCGACGCGAGGCAGAAGTACCTGGAGCCTCGCTTGCTGATTGTCACGGACCCCCGAACAGATTCCCAGGCCATCAAAGAGGCGAGAGTCGAAGCGGCCGGTTTCGATTGCATCCTTGGGTGCAAGAACTCAGTTGTCCAAAGCCGACCTTTTGACCTTTGTTTTTCGCATTTTGGTGCATTTTAAGTAAAGGTCGAAAGGTTAACCTTCTGTTTCCAGGCCCTTTGGGCAACTGAGAAAAGGAGAGGAGGGGAGTTGTGGAGTCCCCAATTTTTAAGTGGGGGTGGTCGGGGATCCCTATGGAACCCTAAGGAACCTAAAGGAACCCTAAGGAACCCTAAGGAACCCAAAGGAACCCGAAGCAACCCCAAGGAACCCTGGAACTCTCAACTACCCACCGCCTTGTACCTACCTCGCTTAGGGGTTCCAGAAGGGATACTTGTGACTCACAGGGTTTCATTTGGGTATTCTACTGGAATTTCCATGTAAATGATGTCCACCATCCCTGAGACAGAAAGGACCCTCCATTGGAGGATTCTGGATCTCCTTTCTGGGTTTGAACTTGACATCAAAACGGCCTTTTTCGGTCGCAAGATTGGTAGAGTTGCGAAAGCTGGCTGATTTCAATCCTCCCACACCATGGCTTTGAGGGAATATGTTTTCGAGTGCTCCAAACACCAAAACGTCGCAAGGGTGGCCAAATTTCTCAGGACACGGGGTGACTTCTGTTTTTGTGTTTTTGGTGTGTGGATAAAAGTCAGCTTTGAAGTCTTCCTTCAAACGGAATCTGGATCCCGTGGAAATTGACCAGAGGGTATGTCCAGATATGGCTGTGATTTTGTTTTTAGGGGTCTGTAACAGAGCCGCGGCGGACATTCGTTACAGACCTCGTTACAGACCTCCGTAACAAAACGTGCCGGTTCGTTGCAGACCCCTCGTTGCATACCTTTGTTACACACCCCCATGTATCTTTTGTAATGTAGCTTGCGGCTTTTTGATTTGCATTTGGCATTCTGCATGATATATCAGGTCAGGAGCCTTTGCAGGAATGAATCTTAATAGGGGGCCAGCTCAAACAAGGAGGTCAAGCCCGGCGAGATCGAACGCATGGGCAAAGCAGAGTTGCAGCAGAAGCTGAAAGAACGGAACCTTGATGATGATGGGCCCCGGTTTGCTCTGGCTGCCAGGCTATGGATGCACTTTGAACAGGCACAGAAGGCAAAATCAAAGGAGGACCTTGCCAACCCGTTTGGTGATTTTGACCACGGCTTGCCGGAGAAGACGTCTGTCAGGACAGGTCCTTTTCATTACTTGGAAGCTTCTGATGGGTTGACCGCAAGACACCAGAGGCAGTTCTGCAGCACACCTATTGTTTGCTTTTGCTGCCCAAGATAGCTAAAAGCATAGGGTCCAACTTTGAGTAAAGAATGGGAGCACGGGAAGGAATTGTAGCTCAATGCTGGAAGGACTGCAGATCCGTTAGCAGTTGCGCCTGTAGCAAAGCCGGAGGCCGCCGAGCAGTCAGCTCAAGCTGCCCAGCCTGCGCAGGACAAGCCTGCGTGCCCGATTCCAGAAGCAGACCCTTTGATGATGAAGGCTTACAACGCCATGGCAAAAGTGGCCAAGCTTAAGGCGCCAGAAGCTCCAAGCCCGCCGGCCGAACTCACGCCGAGCCCCTCCATGCAGCAGCTTGAGTTGGAGAAGCCTGAGGAGGACAGTGGAAATCTGAAAGCACTCTAATCCTAGAGCTTCGCCATCACAAGCTGCGCTGCTTCCAACCCACCCACCCACCCACCCACCCCACCCGCCACCCACCCACCCACCCACCAACCCACCCACCTCCACTCTTGGCATCTACGCGCTCTACAAGGAGAATGGCGTGCTGAGACGGACCTACTTCCATTACCTGTCCCAAATCTTAGACCACACTACACTGCGTTGCACGCCAGCGAGGCATTGAAGGATGTGCTAAGTAGGATCCCCAAGGCCTCCAAGCGCAAGACCTTGCACATTTGGTGTGATTGCGGCCCGAGCCTACGCCACTTGGTGTGGTCTTGCTCAAGACATACGCTGAGCTGCAGCAGACTTACTTCCACTACTTTGCAGAGCACCACGGCAAGGGCCGCAACGATGGCCAGTTCGGTTTGCAAAGGACTTGGATCAACGCGCGCACGCAGGAAAACACCATCAGTTCCTTGAAGGACTTGACTGACGCCCTTACGCAGCAAGCTGCACTAACCATGTCGAAGGACCCTCCCGCAGGCCCAGAGTATCGGATTGTGCACTTTCACCCAGCAAAGCCGAAGGAGTTCCAATACTTGGATGTTACCAGCACTGACTTGAGAATCGAGTACACTTACTGCTTGCAAATGTCCAAAACGCAAAGATCCAAATACCCATCACTCTGCGAACACCTATTCTGACAGGCTTTCCGTTCCAGCCAACGGTCGTGCCATGGGCCCCCCAATCTTGATCACGAAGACTCATGAAGAAAGGGAGTGGCGGGTTTCGTACAGGCAGGCTGAGCCTGAGAAGGATGTCTTGCCGGAAGAACTTTTGAGACGGCGCCTGAATGCCCAGAAGCATGCCAAAGGTTCTGAAACTAGCCGTCGATTACCTGCTCTTGAAAAGATAAGTCAAGCAGAAAAGGGGTACGCGAAGAAAAGGGCCAAAGACGCCCGGCAACGTGTTGTGTTTGGCAGTGGGCAAAGTTTCAGTAGCAGCTCAACCACATCTGACGCTAGTAGCGACGAGGCCGCGTGAGAGAAAATGCACAGCTGCTTGCCTTCTCGTCGTAGTCTGCTCTGCCGTCCATCGAGAATTAATAAGCGTACTTATGTAACAAGAGTTCCCCCTTGTTCTCGTTACAGACCTGCGTGTCAAGGGCCCCCGTTACAGACCTCCGTAACAAGAAGTGTGCCGAGTCGCGCGTTACACACCCCTAAAAAATATCGTAGCCATATCTGGCAAGGCAGTAGATACCCTGCCACCAACTAACAGGAAACCTGACCGGAGCGTCCTGGAAGACCATTCTTCTTTTGAAGGGACCGGGTCCCTGTCAGCTTCATGGTTCCATGTGAATTGGTCGGAGGGTACCTTTAAGGGGTATAGAGTCTCCATACCTCCCCTCTCCCGGAAAAAGCTTCCAACTTGAACACTTGCTCGAAGCAGAGAGTTGGCTTTTGAAAAAACAGGAGGACGTCGGACCTGACCTTCAACCCAGGTTTGGTCATTGAGTTCGCTGAAAGGATCCGTGTGGGGTCAAAGAGGAGATGCCTCCAACGTGGATTGGTGTTTTGGGTTCCAGGTGCTGAAGGAGTGGGGCTGGAGCTTCGTTTCTACCCGCGAACTTTATATTTGAACCCTTCGGATTTACAATCCGGTTTCACAATTCCCAAAAACATACGGTTTGGTCCCCAAGGCACAGAAAGAAGAGCTGAGTCGGCTAGGGGTTGAGGGGTGATGGTTGGACCTGGCGAAAGAGGACGCTGCTGCCGAGCTGTGTGTGTGTGTGTGTCACGTGTTTGTGGTTGTTGTCTTTGGAGCCGATAGTATTGCAAGTTAGGTGTCTCTGTTTTTGCCACCCTTTTGGTTTGGTTGGCTTGCTTTTGCGTCCATGTTTGTGTGAGCCGCAAGAGGAGTGTGTGGGATTTGATATTAGAGCAGCAAGAGGCAGCCCTTATCGGCCATTGGAAAAGAACAAGAACACACGTAAATCGAGATAATGATTCCAATCCCGTTTTGTCCTGTGTGGTCCCTAGAGGGCTCCCTTGGAACTCATGTCTATTAAAGTTTGGTTTCCCTTGTAAGCCCCAACACATGAGTCACAATCAAAACCTGGGTAGATGAAGGTTAGTAAGGGACAGCCCCTGCCAGAAACAGCTGCCGCCTTTGGATTACATGGTTCTGGGTCAACCATTTTACTTGCCGGTGCTCAGCAGGGAATGAGGGAATGACCTCTATAAACCATCCTTTGCGGTTTCCTTTATTCGGAGTTCCCCTTCTGGTTCATTCCCTCATTCCCTATCTATTGCACCAGCATGTTTTTTTTTAGCCGGGTTTTGATTGTGACTCACATGAGTTGTTGGTTGGTTGGTTGGTTGGTTGGCTGGCTGGCTGGCTGGCTGGCTGGCTGGCTGGCTGGCTGGCTGGATGGCTGGCTGGCTGGCTGGCTGGCTGGTTGAGTAGTTGGTTGGTTGGTTGGTCAATTGGTTGGTTGGTTGGTTGGTTGGTTGGTTGGGTGGTTGGGTGGTTGGGTGGTTGGGTGGTTGGGTGGTTGGGTGGTTGGTTGGTTGGTTGGTTGGTTGGTTGGTTGGTTGGTTGGTTGGTTGGTTGGTTGGTTGGTTGGTTGGTTGGTTGGTTGGTTGGTGGCTTGGTTGGTTTGGTGGGTTTGGTTGGTGCGTTGGTGGGTTGGTGGGTTGGTTGGTGTGGTTTGGTTTGGTTTGGTTGGTTTGGTTTGGTTTGCAAGCTTCGTTGGTGTTGTTTTTGTTTTTTTCCTGGATAGAGAACAGTGCCGCAGGCCTCCTACGCGAGCATCCCAGTCATCGCGCTCTGCGACACCGACTCTCCGCTGGAGAATGTGGATGTGGCCATCCCGGCGAACAACAAGGGTGCGCGTGGTGGGTGGGTGGGGGGGTGCGACCTGGGGAGGCAGAGGGGTCAAGACACACAAAGCAGGTCGGATTTTAAGCGACAGGGACGCGTTGGGCCCGCTTCAACTTAGGCAATGGCTTCATGTCGGGAGGGAATCCTTTGATTGGAATCCTTCAGATTCTGAAGTCGACATCATATTTTTTTTTCGGATGGCGCCGGTTGGACTCATGGCGCGGGCACCCATTTCTCTTCACCCTTGACTTCCCATCCAATCCGTTGCCATTGAACCTGACCTGGGGGGTGTGAAACACCCTTCTGAGCAGCGGGTTCCATGTTGGTGGAAGGCAAGGTCATTAGATATCAGTGATTCCGTTTACCTCTCTGGTGGGCAACCAAGCGAACCACCCTTCAAAGAACCAAAACGGAACTAGCTGGTTACCTATTGTCATCGTGGGAACTGGGATCTACTGGGGATGAATGTTCTTTCTTGTTCATGGTACTTGGCACCCGCCGTGGCATCTTTGAAGGCATCCGGGATCAGGCCGCCTGCCTGACTGGCAGAGACAAACCTATGCAAACGCAGGCACAAAGAGGCCGACGCGACAGGCACAGAGCGAAATTCAAGAGGCAGCCTTTAGACCAGCACGCCACCCGTTTTTCGACGCTAGTCAGATGACGGCCGCCCGCCATGGTGAGTGCATCGCCGTCAGCGGCCTGTCGGGTAACGCATCTCGGAGGCATTGCTCTGAAAAGTGGGGGCCTGGTTTTGTCCAGGGATTTGTGGGGACAGGGTTCACAATCTTTGGCGAGAATTGAGAGGAAGCAAGGAAACTTAAAGTCCGGGATACCTCCAGAAAGGTTTCAGGATTGGGTTGGGGAACTTCGGCGCTGGATTCAATTCCCAGAGACTGGGTCGGTGTGCACGAATGACATCAGGTGACAGGTGCTCACTCGAGGCATCGCCCGGCATTTTCACGACTGTGCAACACATAACCTACAGACATGGAAGTGCATGACTTCCTTTTTGGGAGTCTACTCCCTTGGGGAGGCCAACTCCACTTCCGAAATTGAGTGGGAGGGTAGTTTGTGTGAAGCAAAATCGGACCGACATTGGTGGGAAACGGCTAAGAATGGCTGCTCTCTCTCTCTGTCTCTCTCTCCCTCTTTCTCTGTTTCTCGCTCTCCCTCTCGCTTGTCTCTCTTCATTTATTCATTTACTTATTTTCAGATTTATGTATTTACCTATTATTTATTTATTTATTTATTTATTTATTTATTTATTTATTTGTTTGTTGCTTTCCCTCTCGCTCTCTCTCTTGCTCTCTTCAGACGACTGCTTGTGTGCGTGTGTGGGTGTGTTTATAAGTTTGGGCGCACCTCCAAACAGCTACCTGCAGCAGTAACCTGATTGGCTCTTCGTGTGTGCGTACTGGCTTCCCTTTTTTGAAGCTTTTCTGCGGCTTGAGCCTCAGCCAAGAGATCCATTTTGGATTTCAAGGGCCCTTGTTGCCACCAGAAACTCGTCAAATAATTTTGTGGACACGGGTTTGAACCTCTAGGCCTTTGGAAGATGTTTCAAAGGATCTGGTGGGTGACGTGCCAGGTTACTTGAGTGTGTCGTTGTTGGGGAATCTCCTTTTGGTTGTAAAGGGAGTCTAGAAGGAAATCAACAATTTTGAGGCACCCGCATACGGAGACAAAGTTGCTGTACTTGTGTGAGGAAGCAGTGCTGTTATTTGTTTCTTCTGTGTCCTGGCTGTGTGTGTGTGTGTGTGTCAAGACTATGAGCCCCCCCTGGCTTTGGCACAATGAATCTCAACGCTTGGAACGGCCCCCACTTAAGATCGAAAAAACAAAAATCGGGTTCGGTCAATCACACACCAATCCACGACGCAGACCTAGTTTATATAGGGAAGAACGCCTGGGATTGCATAGGACACATTGATGCGTGTCCTTCAACATGGGTCTAAGCCTTCCACTCAACCACCCACATAGCAACTTGCAAATGTGGCTTTTTGTTAAGAAGCCGCCCAAGGGGGGGAGGGGGCGTCCCTCGGTTCTCCTTGAGCTTCTCCCACAATGCAGACCAGAAAAAGAGAGCCCGATTGTGGCAAACATATGTCCATTGGCCAAACTCCCCTTGGTAACCGAGGGAATTTGATCAATTCTGGCATGTGTTTTAGGGGAGCGCTGAAAGTAGGTTTCGGGTTTCCCACAAAAAGTGGTCGACACATTCCGGACACGAGACACATGCTACCAACCTCACGAACCTTGGGCAGGGTCACGCGCTTTCCTCGGGGTGCTTTCAAGACAACCAAAATCAAGTTCCGGTTCCCCCTTTACAGACGACACACACAGACAAATATGGGTTTCCTGGCTGGTTTCCTAAAGACACGACAGACACGTGGACAATATATTAATGGAAAAACAAGAGCACAATGGAGCACAGACTTGCTCCTCTACATGACGAGGCACTTTGTTTGATGAACAAACACAGATTTCTCCGCAAAAACGCGGGCTCCGCAACGTTCCACACTCCTTTTTCAAAGGAGATCAAAGAGGACAACCACTTTAGCCGGACAGCCGATATCTTGCTGGTGCTTGGGGAATGAGTTGGAATGAATTTTTCTTTTTTTGCGGGGTGCCCTGAAAACGGAAGCCATAGGACAAGTTGGATGGTTTCTTTTCGAGGTCCTGCACGAAGAATGTCCCCACCCCGCGGTCTCGCGGGCCGCGAGTTGTGCCGAGGTCACCTACTTAGAGCCCTCGGTGCTTGAGGAGCCGGTGACGGTGCTCAGCATCAAGCGCCGCCTCGCGAAGCAGCTGGGCTGCTCCATCTTCGGCCTGCGCCTGCTGCACGAGGACAAGGCCGTTGAGTCGAGAGAAGTGTTCCTCCCTTGAGTGGTGGTTTATAAAACGGTTTATAGTGGTTCTATTGAATTCGATTGAGTTTATATTGGTTTATATATGTAGGTGTTATTGGTTTTATTGCGTTTAGTTTTTTTTAGACATGGGTGGCTCGTTTGTTTTTGAGGCTCGGTACCATGTTCAGGTTGGAACCCCAGAGGAAATGACACCAGTTTGGGGGTTCCCATGTTTTGAGACAAACCCACGGCGCGTTTCCTTTGGCTAGCAACTTGGATTCGGAGGTCGTATTTGTTGGTTGGGGTGTGTTTGTTTTAAGGAAATTCTGATTAATCAACGGAGAAGGGAAAACCACCGAGTTCCCGAACTTCACCATGACCTTTTAACCCATCGCGGGTGAATCTTGCTAGGGCTGATGTTTTATGGAAGCTATAGCTGGAACCCAGGCCATTCCAACTGCCATGCATCTAAAGGTATTTGTCTGTCCCATACTTTCCAGAGATTGTTTTGTCCAGAAAAGTGCCCACAACCGAGCTGAAACAGCTTGATTTGAAAGAATCGATAGTTCGAAAGAATGAAGAGTCATTGAAAGGAACATCTGGTGGGATTGGTCCTAGTTTGATCAAGGCGCCCAACAATGCCCAATATATCGCCTGGTAAGGGGCAAAGGATGCCTTCATC
>CAUJNA010002491.1:276557-326557 GCA_963377175.1 Effrenium voratum | reverse complement strand
TTGTAGATACTGTGTTTAAGGTTTTTTGAAGGGGGATCAACAGGAAAACTACTCCATTTAAGCAGGTCCTCCCATTTTTTACGCATGGATCGCAATCAAACGACTGGGGCAAAAGCTGAGGTAGAAATGAGACCAGAACTTGTTGAACATTCAAGAAGTAAAAAGAGGAGCCAAACAAAAAGGTGGACACGCAAATTCAATCCAGGGAAATAAGCACGGGAGGCCCAAACAGCACGAGGCGGGAAGAAGCATGAGTGAGAAAAGGCCACTCCCAAAAGGAATGCTTGTCTTCGGACCTTCTTGGACCAGATTGCGGACTCCTACTGTTTCATGGCGTCTCGGGTTGGCGGAGAGGTTCTTGAAGGCACTGCCTGGGTTGCTTCAATTAACTTTTGATTTTCCACAAAACGAATCGAGGCGAAGCCTGCAATGGTTGAAACTTGCGCAGCCAAGAGAGAGTTGGATGGATCTGGATGGCATCAAAGTGGCCTTTGTGCCATGTCGGACGCCCGCAGCAATCATATGATGCATCGGGAAGAGCATCTTTGGGACAGCCCAGGCCCAAACAGGGTGGCTGCATGTGGCTGCGAGAACACCCTTACATATAAGACATCAACCAGGACCCCCCCCCCCCTCCCAACTGCTTTTCCGCATGTCCAAAATCCCCAAGTGCTGTGCAAAAAGCAGTGGTTTGGCGGGGGGGGGGGGGGTGCAGGAAGGGGTCCTCTGGTTCCTTTGTTCCAGCCAACTTCCTGGTGAAAGCAAACATAGCTCACACGCCCATTGCGTGCAGCGTGGCGGGTAGCAAGCCCCCTGACTTGGAAAACGGTGAATTTCTGAAGCCTCGGTTGGCGTGGTTCAACCAAACCAACTGTTTCAGCTTTTTGGACACTTGACCATTCCCCACTAGCAAGTAAAAGGTTGAACCGGGGTTCAAGGGCAATTCCGAAGCTCTGGGTTTCATAATTTGGCGAAGCTTTCTGAGTCGTCCTTTTTCGTTTAGTTTCGCTAGAAATAGATGGGTTCCACTGTTTAGACAAATTTTATGCCCCAACCTATTCAAAGAACACCTATGTTTCTAAGTCGTTCGGGGTTCCATGGGGGGAGATAAATCCACGAGGTCACCAAGGAGAACGCCGGTGAGGTTGAGAGGATCCTATCACAAGGTGGGTTTGTGTCCGTCCAGGGGCCAGCTCTCTTCTCTGAACCGGTGCGTTTTTGTTTGCTTGCTGGTGCGATAGGTAGGGAATGACTTTCCGGGTTTTTGGCAATCCCTTAAAGGAAACCATAGGGGATGGTTTATTGGGGTCATTCAATCATTCCTGGCTGGGAACCAGCAAGTTGTAGGTGTCGGCTTTTGGGCCCCTCACGGAGCTGGCTTTTGTAGCGGTGATGTTTTGACACCAAGATGGGGACACTGGGATACTGGACCCAAAGCGGTTGGGCGTGCTTCTAGTTGTGGGCTTCTACTAAATTTGGTTCCCCAACACCCATCAGCAAAAAAACAAGTTGGCGTCGTCAGTACCAAATCGGTTTTGATGGGAAAATACGGGACACAGTAGGGTCAAGCAAAAGATCAGCAGTGTACACTGCAGGTTGCATTAAAGTCAATGAACTCTCAAATGTGTCCATGTCCTCAACGTCAACTGCTTATTTGGACCGCTCACGAGTTTAATTCGAGGATCAGCCTGCAAGGAGACCATTCAGCCCACAAGCTCCCTTCGACAGCCATTGCGCGTTGCTGTATCGAAGACCGTGCGTTGCCCGGGATATGCTGAACACATTGTGCTCTTTGCAAAGTATTGTGTTTGCGAAGACATGTATCTAAGTTGCCTGTGAGGGTCCACTTTTCACGCGTGGGCCGTGCAGCTTTTGGGGGCTGATCAAAAGGTCCATTACATGGGGTGACCATGAGGGCAACCCACCAGAAAAGATGACGTTCCCCACTAAATGGGAAAAGTTATGCGTGGTCATTTGGGGGGCCAGAAATATTGATCAACCCCCATTTGATTCATGTGGAACGATTGGGGTCCGCCTATTTTGACGCGTATACCGTGCTGTGTATCCACATATATTTGTATATACACACGTGTTTACACAGACTGGTATTTCTACTGGGTGGGTCAATCATCAAGCTTTGTCTTGCTGGTTCAACCATCCCGTGTCGTTTCCTTTGCGTGGATCCAAAACGGTTCATTCTCAAACCCCTTCTTGATTCCCTACTCGTACTGAGAACCAGCAAGTTGCTTCTTATAGTGGTTTCCCTCTTGAGATGCACAGAGAAACGGTAAGCTACGCAAGGTTGCATTTTCGCACCAGCACGAAGAGAACATAGAACATGATCCTGCAACAGGTACTATGGCTACCAGTTTTGGTTGGTTGGTTGGTTGGTTGGTTGGTTGGTTCGTGGCCAGCGCATGTTAGCGAGGCCAGGCCCGCGCTTCCCCCCCGGCCGAAGCTTGGGGTTCAAGCCGGCCGGAAACTAGATGCAGCCAAGACACAGGCCACACCATGGGCGAGCGAGTCAACCCAAGGGTGGCGCAAGCGTGGAAAACAGCAAAGCAAGTAATGCCGACGCTGGGGCCGCGGAGGGCCACGCAAGGGCCAAGACAGGAAGTGCAGGAAGGCCACGAGAAGGCCATGACGGGGCCGAGACAGGAAGCAAGGTAAGCAAGGTAAGGCCACGCAGGGCCACACATGCCATGCGGGGCCGCAGAAGGTTGCGCAGGGCCCAAGACAGAGAGAGCAAAGGCCACGCGAAGGCGACAGAGGGTCGGAGCAAAAAGAGGAAGCAGAGAAAGGCAAAGTATGGCCACACGGGGCCGAAGAAGGCCATGCTGGGGCCAAGACAAAAGTCCCGCAAGGGTCCAGCAGCCAAAGACGGAAGCAAAGTAAGCAAGACCCGCAGGGGGCCACGGCCACGCAAGGGCCAAGACAGGAAGCAAATAGAGCAAGTAAGGCCACGCAGGGGCCACAGAAAGCCACACAGGGGCCAAGACAGGGTTCAAAGTAGGCGAAGCAAGGCCATGCGGGGGCCACACAAGCTCACGCAAGGGCCAAGACAGGAAGCAAAGTGAGCAAAGTAAGGCCACGTGGCGGCCACGGAGGGCCACGCGTGGGCAAAGGACAAAGTGAGCAAAGTAAGGCCAAGCGGCGGCCACGGAAGACCACGCAGGGGCCAAGACAGGAAGCAACGTGAGCAAAGTAAGGCCACGCGGCGGCCACGGAAGGCCACGCAGGGGCCATGACAGGAAGCAAAGTAAGCGAAGCAAGGACACGCGGCCACAGAGGGCCACGCAGGGGCCAAGACAGCAAGCAAACAAGTGAGCAAAGTAAGTCCACGCGGCGGCAAAGTCAGGCCACGCGGCGGCCACGGAAGCCCACACAGGGGCCAGGACGGGAAGCAAAGTAATTGGGCGAAGCAAGGCAACGCGGGGCGGCCAAGACAGCAAGCAAAGTGGGCAAAGTAAGGCCACGCTGCGGCCACGAAAGGCCACGCAGGGATGACAGGAAGCAAAGTAGGCGAAGCAAGGCCACGCGGCGGCCATGGAAGGCCACGCAGGGGCCAAGACAGGAAGCAAAGTAGAAAGTGAGCAAAGTAAGGCCACGCGGCGGTCACGGAAGGCCACGCATGAGAGGAAGCAAAGTAGGCAAAGCAAGGCCACGCGACAGGAAGCAAGGTAGGTGAAGCAAGGCCACGCGGGGGCCACGGAAGGCCATGCAGGGGCCATGACAGGAAGCAAAGTGGGTGAAGCAAGGCCACGCGGGGGCCACGGAATGCCACGCAGGGGCCATGACAGGAAGCAAGGTAGGTGAAGCAAGGCCACGCGGGGGCCACGGAAGGCCACGCAGGGGCCATGACAGGAAGTAGGTGAAGTGGGTGAAGCAAGGCCACGCGGGCCACGGAATGCCACGCACAGGCCATGACAGGAAGCAAAGTAGGTGACGCAAGGCCACAGAAGGCCGCAGAAGGCTAAGAATGAGGGAAGGTAGGCACTGTCGCGCTGACGTCTGGGAGGGCAGGGGAGGGGGTGCTCGTCGGGAAGAATTCCCTTAGTGCCGCCCCCGGGGGTCCTCGCCTCCCCGAAGAGCGCCAACCCAGTGAAGCAACGTCAGGCCCCGGGGGGGCTACCAGTTTTTATGGGGAACCGCCTCAAAATTATTGAACATAAATGTGCATGTCAATCAGGTTCACCAATGGGCCCACCACCAAACATCATACCCACATGCTAGTGGGCGAAAAAAGCGCGGTGCACGGAAGTGTAGTTGCGTGAATCTGTTTTTGACTAGGTAGCAATCAGGACTGGTGCCTCCAAAATTGCTCTCGAACGCCTTGCTCCCGCCAAAGATGGAAATCCAATGAGGTACCCCGTGACCAAAAGAAGACCCCTCAACGCATGAGTGTCCGGAAGTACACGGGAAGACTAGGATGCTTGACGTTTGCGGGGCGCTGTTTGCATGTTGGTGCTTCTATTTATATTATGGTTTGGCTGTTAAGTAATTTGAGCACTGGTTTTCCTCGTATTGCAGTTCTGTAGTTTGGCCGAAGGTTTGGATTTCATTAGTAGCATTCGGACACCTCAATTTTCTGCACCCTTGTTTTTGGGCACAGGTCTTTGCCTTTTACCAGCAACCCCCCCGTCCAACTGCTTTTTCCCACGTGTGGGTTGATCAATATTCCTGGCCCCCAAGTGACCATGGGCAACTTTCCCTGTTCAGTGGGACATGTCATCTTTTCTGGTGGTTTTCCCCAATGGTCATCAACCCCCAAGTCCCAGCTCGTTCTCTTCGGGCTCGTGTCATCGATGCCTCGATGCGCATAGGGCAGCGCCCGAACTGCGCGCTGCGGGGCACGCCGCTGCTGTGCATCGCAGCGCGGCAGGGGCAGATGGAGGTGGCCCGGTTCTTGGTGGAGGCCGCCCGGGCCTCAGTTCTTGCGCCGTGAGCCGACTTCTGTCTGACTCTTTTTGGAGGGATTTCCCTTGTTCAAGGAAAACCTGAGGTGTTTCCCTTGACATGTTGTTTTATGGTTTATCGTTTTTGCAAGTAATCTGAGGTGCGTCCCTTGACATTATGTTTCGATTTGTGTTGTTGCTTGTTTCTTTCTTTGCTGTTTTCTTCAGGTCACCAGGATGGCTTATCCATTTTGGGAGACTTCAACCACAACCAGGGAAATCCTCCCAATCGGTTCTGGGTTAGTCTTGAACTGCTGGATGTGTCTGGGGGTTATCAAAAAGCCAGCTGGGGTTGTTCCCCTTTAATGGTGGAACATGATTGATAAACCCGCCCTGATTAAAGACGTCCGGTTTCCCCAGACCATTTCCAGGCAATACTACTTTAAAGGCACCCACATGGTTTTGCCAAAAAACACCCCTTAATTCTTTGGGGGCACCTCTAAAACCCCCCCCTGATTAAAGACGTCCCCCAATCTCCCAGAAAAAATCCTGAAGCAGCAGCCAGCAGTAGCATCCTTTTCCTCATGACTCAGCCCTTCCTCAAAAGCCACCACCTGGCCCCAGCAATTGGAAACCTACAGGGCTGCTACTCAACAGATACTACCAGAAGATTCTGTTTGAATTAGGCCAAGGGCTCCTTTTTCTGAAAAGTTTGCATTCCCAAACAGCCAATTTCTTTACCACAACCTGTTTAAGAAATGCAGGTTTGCCAAGGCCACAAAGGGTACCCCCCTTCAAGGCCTGACCCCCCTAAGAAGAGAACCCCCCCCTGATTAATCAAGGGGGTCTCTGCCCCTCCTCAAAAGCCACAACCTGGCCCCAGCAATTGGAAACCTAAAGGGCTACTACTCAACAGATACTACCAGAAGATTCTATTTGAATTTGGCCAAGGGTCCCTTCTTCTGAAAAGTTTGTCTTCTAAAACAGCAAGTTGCAGGAGCCTGGCAGCTGATCAAAAACCTCAAGCCTCCAAACCTCAATCCTCAGGCTTCTCAAGCTTCGAGTCCTGCAGATCAAGTATTAGGGGGAGGCCCCAGGGGAACCCCCAAAATCTGATTTTCCCAAACCTTGTCAACCTTGAGGGGGGGGGGGCGGGTTTATTAATCAAGTTCCACCATTAGCCTAGTCACCACTGAATGGGGGTGACTTTAATGGTGACATAATCGGCCAGTTGTTTTTGCTTTGCAACGAAGCTGAGGCGTTTCCCTTCACAATCAATCCAAGGGTGCCCTTTTGCTCATGGCCGCTGAGGCTCGGGCTGGCGCTGGGCCGTTTTTTGAGGGTACTTGCTGTCAAAGGAAAACGAAGTGGTTTTAAAGGAAGGAAGCCAACATGCAAAATGAAAGCCACGCGGACACAGATGAGGCAGCAGACGTGAACCTCGGGGATTGCATGGACGAGACGCCCTTGATGCGGGCAGTGCCCCGGCTCGCGATTTTGGCATGTTGCAAAAGATTCTAGGGGCATCACCAGGCGCCGTTTTGAAAGTTGGCACAAAGTTGACGTTGGACGTTTTTTTTTTGGGGGGGGGAACGCAACATCGACCTAAAAGCAAGCAAATCAGGGGTGAATGAGTGAATTATTCTAAGGCGCAAAGGCATTTGGTTTGTTGACCACACCCATAGGTTCCTGTCATAGGGGGTGCCCCTTATTTTGGTCTTGTTTTTTTTTTCACGTGAGCCAAGGCTGGCTAAGGGCTCGGCAAATGGAGTCGGTGAGAAACAAAGATGGAAGCACGTCCTTCTAAACTTCACTTAGACTTTGGTGGGACATAGACCAGACATAGATGGTCCTGGTTTGAGCTTGATTCAAACAAGAAAAACCGTACGTGCCTATTTATTCAAACGTACAACGATGACTTCATTTTTCGCCTGGGACTTTTGCAAGTCGAGTTGTCCAAAGGACAATTGGTTGCAAAGATTGCAAGCGTAGGCTCGTGCCGGGCATTTGGACATGGTGAATTTCTTGCTCGATGAGAAGGCGGAGATCAATCAATGCGACTGCCAGAAGCTTGCCAAATTGGGCTCGATGTACGAGGGCTGAAACAAATGATTCCGTTTACCTATACTGGGTAACCAGGGGCACCACAGTTTGAACAAAAACAACATCAAAATAGCTGATTACCTTTGGTGGTAACCGGGCTCTACTGCGTTAACTACCGCCGGTGATTTGAATGGTCCTCCGGATTGATCTAAGGTTCGGCAATTAAAATTGGGGGTTTGAGCAACTTGGGGTTGACAAAATGGATCACCTCCTTTACAGCTTGATATTGCTACAACTTGACAGCGGGGTCCCAAAAGGGGGGCTATGTTTGCACATACGCGCACACACACACACACCAAAAATCACAGTAAACCCTCAGACTTGCGTTTGTGTGCAGCTGTTCAAGCATGTTTTGACATCTCGCAACTGCAAGGGGAATTGTTCCTCATAAGCAGACACACACACACACACATCCACACATCCACATTCCCAGCACCTCCCAAGCCTGCTGTGCCAAAATCCCAAGTACTGTCCAAAAAGCAGTGGTTGAGGGGTGCTGGCCTCAAATGTTTGTTTCCAAAAAGCAGTGGTTGAGGGGTGCTAGTCTCAAAGCACATTCGATGCGTGTGTTCCGCAGCATCATGATGGGTGAATCCGCGAATTGGTTCCAGGCTTCCGGTTTGCCGGTTGGATACTTAGGGCCTTGCTTTCCCCAGCATTTTCCGTTGCCACAACGGTGGCTTCGCAGGCTCCCAATGAACCCCTAAGCAGGTTGATGAATCTTGGGTTCAACAGGACCTCTCAGGCCACGTGGTTAACCGGGACCGAAACGAGTCACGAATTCAGCGGTTCCGATCTACAGGAGTTACTAGGAACCCTGGTTGCAGCCCAAAGCCATGGCAATTCCCTTTCCAGGGTTACTAAGCATGTGGGTACCCCACCAATCAACATGGAACCTGATAGAGGGCTCCTGGATTGGCCCCTTTTCCTTCAGGCCCCCGGACCCCCCCAAAAATGGGGCGTATACCAATTTTGATGGTTCCAAGTGGTTAAGATGTGGATTTTGATGGTTCCAAGTGGTTAAGATGTGGATTTTGATGGTTCCAGGTTTAATGTCATTAACTAGTGGACCATGGACAGCTAGTTCAGGTTGAGAGTTCCGGCCATGAGTCGGCGGGAGGGCAAGTCCCGGACCACCCACACGGCGCCGCGACTCCGAGGGACGCCAACGCGTTGATTTGGGCGGCCCGCGAAGGCCGGGAGCACGTGACCAAGCGCCTGATCCTGGTGAAGGCTGACATCCGGAAGGCCTGGAGGGTTCGGAAGTAAGCCCTTGATGCGGATATATATATATATATGTATATATATATATATATCTGTACACATTGTTGTTATTTCTTGTTTTTGAGGGGTACCAGTTTTGGGTTGGTTTAAAGGAAAACCAAAAGACCCCTCTTCTTTTGCCACATGTCCATTGAACCTACATTGCTTACCGGAGGAGTTTCATCATCTAAATTGCGTCAACTTTTTTTGGGGGGGAGGGAAAAGCCTAGACTTAAGAGGAACGTTGTAGGTTGTGGACTGTCAGGTTCATTGTTCCAAGCCCTTGTACATGTTTCAATCAGCAGGTCCCAGGGTTTGACCCCCACCAGCAAAGTTGTTTTTCTGGAGAAGTGGTTTCAAGTGACCGTTGTTGTTCTTTTCTCGGAGAATGGGTCTGCAAACAAAACTTTATTTTTCTTATGAGTGTTCCTTATGTGTTTTTTTGTTCTTCTTTTTTTCAGGTATTAATACAGGGATTCCTCTTGTCCCCAACTTTTAGTCAAACTTGGGTTTGGGGCTTTCCTGACAAAACAAAGTGGCAACATGCATGTGTTTGTTTTTTATTCTTTCCTCGATTTTTGGATTCCATGAACCAACAACGCAAGTGCCAACATGTGTTGGAAATCCCACTAAAACAAAACACAATGCCAAGCATCGAGTGCCGAGAGAGCTGAGAGTTTGTGACACGAGATCTCATCCCAAGTCCAGGAGACCAAGCAGAAGGCCACGGCGCTGGTGTCTGCCGCTGGGGCTGGGCATTGCGCGGTGCTGCGATGCTTGCTGGACGCCAAGGCGGAGGCGACTCGGAGGGCGGATCCGAGTCGAGTCGGGTTTGGTGTCGGTTGGCTTGCGGTGGGCGATAGGTACTGTGGATGGTTGCGAAATCCATCGCGCACCACTTTCAAAACATGTGAGACCATTGTTTGCTGGGATTTACGGGGGAATCATTATTCCAGGGTTTCTTAGGTGGTGCAGGATTTCGTCCATCCACAGTAGGGAATCAGTTGGAATGAACTGTTTGGGATTCCTTTAATGGAAACCACAAGTTGGACGTCCTTAAAAACGCGGCCATGGTTTTGAAGGGCCCTTGAGTAATTGGTCGCTATGCTGAATCTCCATTTGTGTATAAGAGGGGCATGACCATTCGGGTCCCTGTGATTTTCTCTCGGTTTTTGGCTCAAGGGTTGAACCGTTTCACTTGCGGGGCAAGAATTGAATCCCCCTACTTGTTTGAAAGGGTTTAATTTGTTTGCGTGTCAAAGGTGTCAAAGATGAATCCACATGTCTGCTGGTTTTGAGGATCACCTTTGGTTGCCCATGTCCAGTGAGTTCCTTTTGACAGGGTGATGCTTGAAGGGGAAATGCGGGCAAAGCCGCATTGCACACCTATATTGTTTTGCTTCATGGAGACGCAATAGCCTGCCGCCGCCCCCCCCCCCCCCACAGCTGGAAACTTAGAGTCTACGCTTACAAGGGTCCGTGTCTTTAGAAGGTATGCCTGAAGAAATTACGATTGTACAGAGAAACCCAAGGAAAGTCACCAATTAGGGGGGCTCGATTCCTCAAAAAACGACGCACCCATATGTACCGCCACCTTCAGGTTTCGTCTTTTCTGGGTTGTCCCATGAAAAGGACTCAAGGTCTTGAGATTCAAGTCACAACAAGAGCTGTAGGCCACTTTAGCAACATAATGCGACCGCCACTACCCGACCGCTTTCGGACTTGGGATTTTGGACATGCGAAGAAGCAGGGGAATGAATGGAGGTTTTTACACAGCATGGTTCAAATTTATGTTGCCACTTTCACGGCGCTCCGAAACGGGACGTGGTGATTTTTTTTGGGCATCAAATCGGGCTCTGAGTTGTTTGAAGGTGCGCAGGGAACATCGTACCAGTGGGCAACCAAACTGAGGTTGTTTAAACACTCGTACGCGGTCTTTACAGCTGTACCAAAACGAGGGTTTGGGCCCGATGGAGAAACATTGGGGCAGCCAGCAGAGAGGTTAACTCTGAACGCTTCGATCAGAACCTTTTCCAACTCCCATTTGCTTAAGAATATGTTATTTGTGGTTCGTTGCGCTTCCCTGATGATCTTAAACGGAATCTATCACTACAGGAAGTATGTTGTTTCTCTGTGGGACTTATGCAAATGGAGGCTAAGAAGGTTCTTTTCGGACCTTTCCGGCTGGCTTTGGGATCCTGGGCGTTTCTCCCTCTGACAGGTCGAATCAGTCGATTCGTCCATGAAAACCACTGCGCAGGCGAATCAGAGGTGCTACCACGGAGCTTCTGCCTTGATGTGGACGGCCGAAGAGGGCCAACTGGAGGCAGGATCGAACCTCTCCAGGGACAAACAAAATGGAACGGGCTTGTGGGGTACTTCAAAGCATGTAAAACTAGATTCGCAGATTACTATGGGGTTTGTGTGTGCGCCGCCTGCATTACTTGGATGTTCAGGTTTTGCTTTGCAAAACGTGTGTCAACCAGACCCCGAAGAGTTTACTGAAGCAACATGGTAAGCATGTGGCAAAGCCAAGGCACTCGTATGTAGGTAAGCCTCAAACTAACTTGTTGATAGCTTCGCCAAGCCCGCTTTTTGTTCTATGCTTAAATCCCACCAAGTGAGTTTAACGACCAAGAATACAGGGTTCCCTGCTCTGCGTTTTGGCGGTTTTAGCATTTGCGCCAATGTAATGCCCCGCTACATGTCCCCTTTTGGTGGTTGCTTTCGACACCACAATCTGGGCGAATGCCAAGCAAAATTGTTGAATTAAACTGAGACATAAGAAACAAGAAGCATCTAATCCACAACTCGAATTGGGCGAGCGCAGCCATCGGCAGGATTGCATTTCAGTTGGGAAACTAGAGGCTCACTCCGACGGTGGAGCACTGCAAGGGAGCCCTTCATCTCCTTTGAATCAGTGCTTCAAGTATTTTTGGGGTCCGGACCCCGAGAAGATCGGGAGCCACTCAAAGACTTGTGTCCCCCGGCAACAATGCTGACAGCACTTTGGCACCCAGAATTCTCAAGGCCCCGGAAGCCTAAACAGTCCAAGATCCTTTGGAGCGATCATATGTTATGTTCCCTGGCGTGTTTGTTTGACAGCTTTCCGCATATCGCTTTGTTACTTGTTGGGGGCGCCCGCTTCTCCCCATTTCGTGGCCTGCAAGCTCACCTGCAACATGAAGGTTCTCTGCTTGGGGATTCCCTTCCTTCCCACTCCCTGAGTTCCTGGGCTTGACTCTTTCTGAAAAAAAACGATGATTTTTTTAGTTAAATGCACTCCGCTCCAGACCTTATTTTGGGGGGCCAATCCACTCAGGGAAGTATGGTAACTTGATACAATCCCCGAGAGTCGTTCCGGCATGGCCACCTCGCTCTTCTCAGGGCTCATTGCCCCAGGAAGCTCGCGGAGAACAGACAAATGGGTGCTTCTCAAACTAGCAGTCGCCTAAATTCGATGGTTTCCTGTTGGCTTCCCTTTCACTATCAACCAAAAAGGGTCCACGATTTTGAGAAACCTTGAAATCTATCTCATTGAGGGTGGAAACAAACGACTGTGTAGTTCACCATGGTTGGCAAGCTGGTTTGCTAGCTTCTGTGTTGGGATCCACCCTACTGGGGGTCGCCTTGGGGAACAAGAAAGTCGATCCATCTATTGGCCTTGCCACACAACAAGTTGTCGTTATTGCAAGCCCATTCATTGTGTTGTGTTCTAAAACACTTACCATCTTGGTAATCCCTTCTGCCCTGATATTAAGCGTGACCCCTAATAACACATTGTTTCTCGACAAAGGCACATTTTGATTGTTGGCGGGACCTTTATTATTAGGAAGAAGGGATTAGAACCAAACATGGTGTCGGCCGGTGATCCACTCATCCCAAGTGTGCCTTTGCAGAGGCAGCGCAGTTCCTGCTGCAGGCAAGGGCCGATGTGGACCAGGACTGTCCGCTTTCAGGGCGCGTCTGAAACGGGCTAGATGATTGCCATGTCCATCCCTTGATGCCGTTGGAGTTTAGTGACTAGCCGGCGAAAGGAACTTTCGGAGATGGGGATGTTCATAGCTTGTCGTGAAATGATAAGTTGAGCAAATAGCAGCTTCGCAAGCACCAGCCAGATAACTACAACGCTTAGCGAGGGAGGAGGCGTCTTCTCGAGGCAAGTCATGCTCGCATGTTCCATGAGATGATGACCCCAAGGAGACTTGAACCCAATCCGAAGTACGCCATGTTGGACCCCAAGTAAGAATGTAGTCTCTGGACGAGTGTATGACACCTCATCTTCCCTCTCAGCTGAAATATGATGGCTTATACATCCTGTCTGCTTGGGTGGGGCTGGCAGTTGAAGGTAGCGGTTAATCCTCTTGACCGCAAACCCTTCTTTGCCCCAACGCCCCACAAAGCGACAAACGCTCGCAACGGACGGAACGCCTGGGTTGTCGGCTCTTTTCTTGGGTCCCCTACTGTTTTGTTTCCCAGTTTTACCTCCCACCGAAGTGCAACAGTAGGTTAAAACGACCTTTTCCGGCCCCTTGCGGAGAAAAGCCCAAAGAAGCAAAAAAGCCCAAAGGAGCAAACGGACCAAGGCTTTGGGAGTCCAAGCCTTGCGCAGCTGCGCCAAAACATCAAGTGAGCCACGTGCTCAAAACCGATTCGGGTAGATGAATGTTAGGGGCAGTCCCAGCCGGAAATAGTTGCGGATATCCGCAAATTTTAATTCTTGAAGCATGGTTCTGGGTTCAGCATTTGTGTACCAGGTTGTGAATTGTAGGAGGACGAGCAGAGCTCCAGCGCGCTGCACTGGGCAGCGGAGGCGGGCCACGAGGCGGTGGTCGAGCTGCTGCTGGCCGCACGCCACTCGGCGCGTTCGTTAGGCGTGGCTCGCTTTTCATGCTGCGCTAGCGAGGGAATGCCTCCATTTGCTGAAGAATATCTTTTTCATTTTCCCTTGTTGGTTTTAAAAGGAGTTCAGTACTAATGGACATATTTGTTAATTTTTCCTGGGGGCCTGAACCAAATGGAAAAATTAGAAATGGATCGACCTCTATGAACCATTCCCTATGGTTTCCGGTTTAAGGGAATCCCCAGGTGCATTCCGAATGCTGGTGCAATAGGCGGGGAGTGAGAAATGGATTGACCTCCTAGGTCCCCCAGCTAGGTGCCCTTTTACCGTTTCTTTTTTGTGGGAGGGTTCCCCTACTAGAATAGACAACAGAAAAAAGGGTGCCCTTATTCCAACCTCTCTACTGGAGGACCTAGCCTCTGTGAACCATCCCCTATGGTTTCCTTTGAGGGAATCCCCAAGTTCATTCGCACATTGCCTACTGAGTACCAGGAAGTTTTTTCGGAAGCTCGCCGCGCTGGCGGTCGATAGGCTCGGAAGCGGAATTGATCTGCGGAGGTTTTGGAGAGAAAGGAGAAGGGCATATGGACGAACATACTGGAGATTCATTTAGGAATTGTACAGGAGAAGATGGAGTTGCTTTCAAGCGGTTCCAAGCGGTGCCCATTAATTTGGGGTGAACGTAGTGTTGCTTTGTGTTTTGAGTTGGTGTAAATTTGGGCTTCGTGCAATGGGAAACCGGAGAGCAAGCATGCATGTTGAGTGCTGTGTGTCAACACGAGCCGGCTTTGTGCCGAAACCGGGCGAAACCCTTTGGGACATGACACCAACTGTTTTGAAGGGAGTAATTGTAAAAGCCGCCCGCTGCCCGCCTCGGCCAGGCTCCAAAGAAACACGAGAGCGATGCGGGCTTGAGCAACCGATGCCGGGCTGATTCCGGGGCTGATGCACGCCTGGCCCTTGCAAAGCTGGGGCTGGGCGGAGGCAGCTGACAGCTTTGGCTTGGGCCTGGTGCGATGCAGCGTGCATTCCAGGTGCAGGTTCGTGGCCGATGGCTGGGGAGCTGTGTGAACGCTCATGCCTGCAGCTGCCTTTTGGGCTGGGGGGTTGGTGATTGTGCTGAGCAGGGAATGGGGCGCTGGGTTGGGAGTAGGTCTAAAAACAGACCTTGCGGCTGGTCGACTGCTTTGGGCATGTTTGGCCAGCCCAGGTGAAGGCCGCAAGAATGGGAGCGGGGGCTTGCGTCAGGGCAGCTGGAGTATGGGTTTTGAGCACGCGAGACGCACGCAACATGGGTCGGGGGGTCCACGGCCCTGAGACCCAAGAATCATCCACTTCAGCCAGGCGGATATTCAGAATCAATCCAAGATAGCGGGAATCCGCAAGAACACCTGTAAAATTCGATTGCGCGCATCCATCCTTCAGATGTTACAATACGATTTGCCCGCTTCAAGTTGTCCCCTAAGTTGCTTATGTTTCTGTTGGTCGTCACGATTCGGCAGCTGGCTGCTGTTGTTGCCCCCGAAAGAACTCTGAAGTGCCCATTTCCCTGTTTTGGCGAAGACTAGATAATGGAATCGGAGGACCCCCCCAGCCCCCTCCCTTTTAAGTTAAGGGAGAATTGTTCACGAGCAAAGCAGCCCTTGAAATTCGCGAAATTCGGACATACCTGTAAGCCATCAGCCGCTCAAATTTGGAAAGGCAATCCGAGGTGCCCCTTGTTGGGCCATGGCGAGGTTTGGTTTGCAGAACCTTTGGACCGGAAAGGTTCCAAGCTCAGCCCCTGTCTCCTTTAACCTTTTAGTGATTCAGGTTGTTGGGGAACAAGGTTGCGTTCTATCGACTACAGCCAGCAAACAGGTTGGTTGTTGAAACTCCATGTTTGGAAACATGAAAACAAGTACCCCCGCATTACCCCGCAAATCAGCTCAAGTGTTTTCCCTTGCTGCGGGTCAGCAATGCTGACCAACCCCAGCTTTGGCAACATCACGGGTTCCCACTGAAACCCAGCCAGAACGACTACCTTCAACCACAGGTCGACTGACGTCAACCCAAACCGAAGCAAAGTGACCAATCCATCTGACCCCCAGTAATACCAGCCCCAAACGAACCAATTCGCAGGTCAACTGGCGCTTGTCACCGCCAACTACATCTAACCACCGAATTCCCGTAGTCCAGCATAAACGACGCCTTTTCCGCTGCTGCCTGGCTTGCAGTTCCACCCCGGCCACGAGCCAGCGATAAGGCGCGTCCATGGAGAAGCGGAACAAGTTCGGGGCCACCGCCCTGAAGCTGGCGCGGGACAGCGGGCAGCTTGCGGCTTGTCCAGTCCAAACCGCCAATCTTTGGCAGGGCTCCTTAAAAGATACATGGTGCCCATTTGAAACATGGTTTTCCTAGCTTGACATTGCGAGTGATCTTGATTGGTCTTAGACTCTTACACTTTGCGGACAATTCAACAACGTTCCAGCCCCCAAGCCCCCAGTCGGGGCAACCTGACTCTTTGGATCTAATGCGCCCATGTAGGGAGGTTTCAAGGGGCACCCCTTGAAGAGAAGAACAACGGAAGAGGGGACACTTTGAAAACGGAAGGAACCAAATGAACATACTACAGCACGCCTTTCTATTCCAGGCAACCCCAAAACTCATAAGCCGATCCAGTCCGATTTGTTTGAACTCCACAAGCCGAATGGGTAAGTGATGTAGCTGGCGACAGATGTGAGCCCTCTTCTGAGAATAGTTTCCTGGTGAGTCTTTCTTGAAGGTGTTGGGTGAATGCTTATCCGAAAACCCCGTAATTGTGTGGATCAAGTGTAGAATTCCCGCAAAGGTTGAACATGTCAACGTAGGGGGGGGACACCAAAAGTTTTTTTCATTTTGGCACCCCTTTATGCAAGGTAAAAAGGGTAGCCTCCAAAAGCACAAGCCCATATCATGGCAAATATTATTTTTTACACTGGTGAATTGAAACAGAAGCCGCCTCGTCTCAGAGTTGGAGACGCAAGGAAGCACTCAAAGTTCTACAAGATGCGGGCGCATCGGCGGACTAGATGCGCCCTGAGACGGAAAGGGACAGCCATCTTAGCGCAAGCTATCGAGTGGCGCGATTCGGGTTGTCGTTGTTGTTCTGAATACCTGTTGAAAGCGTTTTTGGGGCTTCTTGCGGCCCTCAGAATCAACAGCCACGTGCCTTTGTTTTGGAGCACATCCCCGCATTTTGTAGGCCCAACCCGTGAAATCACTCGGCAAATCACTCGTCGCCCGCGGGTTGCCAACCGGCAGCTTGCAGATGTCAGTTACGCTTCCGCAAGCGCAGGCTCGCAGTTGAGTTTGAGGTTGAGACTTTGAGGAGAGCCTAACTCATTGACCAACAGGGAAGCCTTTTGGAAGATGGCGCTACTGTAAGTTACCCAATGATCTCTGCTGGCAGGTATGCGCACGTTAGGCACACAACGCGCAGCCACGCAAAGCACAGGCACGCAACGCATGATTCTGTGTCTGTGCATTGGCGTA
Source organism: Effrenium voratum (assembly GCA_963377175.1). Classification (NCBI taxonomy): domain Eukaryota; class Dinophyceae; order Suessiales; family Symbiodiniaceae; genus Effrenium; species Effrenium voratum. The sequence goes on along the minus strand of CAUJNA010002491.1, from coordinate 309,940 downwards.
GCTGTGTGCAAGCAATTTTACCATCTGTTTGTCTGCTTGTTCGTGGCGTTGTGTGTGTGCGTGTGTGTGCGCGCTTCTTCTCTCTCTTTTTTGAGGGGGGGGGGTCAGCAAACACGGGCCGCCAGCGCGTTGTTGCTATGAATATGAGTACACTAATTCAGGCGCTCACTTGTCGACTCATGCAGGCGTTCAGCCGTAGGTTGCACGAGGCCGCTTGCATACCTCACACTTGCACATGTTAACGGTTAGGAGGAAATAAGGAAAAGGACTGGGCAAGAGACTGGGAGAGAACAAGGAGGAGGAAAAAGAGAAGGGGAGGGAAGAAAAAAGGGTACGGAGAGAAGGGAGCGGGAAGGAAAATGGAAGCACAGAGAAAAAGAAGCGATGTGGGGAGCAGGAGGGATGGAGGAGGAGGGAGAGACAGGGAAAGAGAAAGAGCGCGCAGATGCGCACAGTGTGCAGAAGGGCCTTGGATGTAGAAGGGGCGCGCCCCAGAGGATGATTTTTCAAAGGCGTTTTCTACAGAGGATGATTCTAGAAGGATTTCGGATAGGTTTGAGAAAAACCGAATCGATAATTGTTTGACAAATCAATATTTCAAGATGTCCCATCTCTAACTGGCTAAACAAGTCACAATGTTGACCGCTCCCACATTGCGCACACACACACGTACTGGACGGGACATGGTCAAAATATGAAATGCGCAAGTCTAAGTGGGTGTGTGGGTCTTTGAGTCTGTGGGCTTGTGCCTTCTGTGGCTTTGCGGGTTTGCGGGTCTGTGGAGTGATTGGGTGCGTGAGCATGTGGCATTTGTGCAGGCCACTCCATCATTGCAAGTAGGAGTTATCACACCACAGACAAACCCGCGGTCAACAAGGTTGCATAGCAACTTGTCGGACTGATTGTGCATTTGAATGATTTCACTCGGGTATACATTCATGGGTCGATAGCGATTTGCATGCATGATCTCGCCGCGCATTTGTAGGCATTGGACGGGCTCGCATGCAACGTTCGTACTGTCATAGATACACCCGTGGTTCCCTTCTTTAAAAAGCAGGGGAACTAGTTGACCCGTTTCAAAAGAAAGCCAACAAGAAACTCACCAACGTGAGGGGTCGATTCCAGGTTGTTCACCGGTCCCTTATTCCCTTTTCGTTTGGAGGGTTCCCCGCTAAAACTCAAAAAAGAAGTCCATTTTTCTGCCGGGGTCACTGGGCCCCTGGCACAGGCAAGCGGAGTGTGTGAATTCAAAGAGGTTTGTCCAGCGTGGTTGTTTTGCTTAATCCTTTCTTGAACCAAACACGGAGTCAAGGAGTCTACTGTCTTGAGTTGCTGCCATACAGGCCGGAGCGGCATAGAACCAGGCAAGCCAGCCGAGAGCACACAGACATACACACACAAAAGGCAACTGTTTGCAGGATCTCTTACGCCAAGGTTGTCCTTTTCAGACTGCCTTATTAATCTCTTCCCCCTATTAATAAATACGCCTCCCCCTATTATAAATAAAACACCCCAAAAATGTGTTGTTTTTTAATGGGGTTTTTGGGGTTGGGTTTGCTTTTCCAACAATGTGAGGGTTCACATAGGATTTGGAGGAAATGGATTGAATTGTAAGCTCCGCGAGTAAGCGGTTTAATAAGGAAATTTGATGTATCATTCTATTTGTTTTTCAGTTTACTAGTTGTTTGTTTGCAGCCAGGCAGGTTAATTAGCCAGCATGTACGGGAGAGAGACAGTCGCAGCTAGACAGCTTTTGGGGACATGTTTGCTTTTGAGGGACACCCCAATAATTAAAGGACCCAATTACAAAAAACACTTTGGGGTGCAGCCAGGAGCCAGCTTGTGATTGACTGCTAGACAGTCCAGTGCTCGAGAAGGCAGTGTGGGTTTCAAGACAGCCAGACATGCATTCAGTGATAGGAAGGCAGCCAGCAGGGCACAGCTAGGCAGAAAACTCAAACCAGACAGCATTTTGCTGATCTGGGCGGCAATGGCTGGAGATGGTCAAGGCAGCCAGACTGGTAGCCAGGATGGACGCACCGAGCAGTCCTTGCAGAGCTTCGTGCAGTCCTTGGACCCCAGCCAGCCAGGAGGGGGAGGGGTAGATACAGATCAGACATTGGTGTTTCACAAACAGTAAAGACAGCCAGCCATACAGTCCGCGCTTTGCAGGACAACTACTATGGCTTCTGGGGCGACTCCTTGCGCCACCTGGAGCAAGCCAAGGATGAACAGACGGCCGCAGTCAGGCAGTCAGGCAGTGGTGGAAGCAGGAAATCTGGGTGAGAGCCAGACAGGCTGGACCGCCTTTTTCGTGGATCACCCTTTGCCTCCGGGCACAGACAGAAAGGCAGCCAGACTGCTATATATATGTATACATGCAGGTGTTTGACATCTGAAGCTAATTAGCTGTTGTTGATGTTGTTGTTGCTTTTCTGGTTTGAGCTGCACTGCTGGGAGTGCTTCTTTTGGAGCCAGCCAGGCAAGACAAAGACAGCTAGGTCAGCCTAGCTGGGTGCAGCTAGCCAGGCAGGCAAGGCAGCCAGGGCGGAGTAAATGTGGTTTGGGTCCCCATAACCCCTACAAAAAGAGGGACAGCCAGGCAGAAAGGATGTTTCGTAGTTTTTTTGGGCAAGCCCAGGACAGAGCTCTGACAGACCGCAGCCAGGTGACAAACGCAGTCTGCAGCCAGTTCTTTTACCCCCTTCGAACCCTTTGCGGAGGCACTGGTTTCCTTAATATCCCCCAAAGCATTGAAACTTGTTTGCATTGAAGTCAGGGAGTCAGGGACAACCAGGGGCAACCTTTTGGGGAGAGAGTCAGGACAACCTTTTGGGGAACCCACCAAAAGGACCCAACCTTTTGGGGAAGCCAGCTTTTGGGGAAGCAACCTTTTAGGGAATTCGTTTTTTGAGCCCACCTTTTTAAAAGTGGGGCTGGAAGCTTGTTAAAAGTGCCCCCTAATAAGGATTCCAAGACTTTAGTATTGGTTTAGTATTGGCGCAATGGAAAATCAATTGTGCGGAGTGGAAATCTGGTTCCGGCCCCGGATTTCCATTTTTTATTAATGGGGGTCCTTCATTAATAGGGGGAAGAGATTAGGAACATGTGTGGATTTGCTGCAAAAGACCACCCTCACTCACCCAAGACATACCGACACACACAGACATCTACAACAGACCTCCGGCTAAACACAGGCATACATGCCTGTCGCTGAGCAACCCACACACACAGACACATGTGTAACATAGCTAACGTGCAGACAATGATAAGTGCGGAATGGTACCGGTTTGCTCCTCCACATCAACAGACTCCTCGGCATTCACATGAAGTAAGAGTGTCAACATGGGGGACGGGTGCAGCATTTTTCGTGTTTACATGCAGAGCCTTCTGTGCCCAGGTCATGCAACCGAACCGTCCCTGGGGCAAACGCCCTGAACCATTTGGACTCTGAAAAACAGGAGCCTCTCAAGACATGCTAACTAGACACCACTAAGCCAGGGCGTTTGCCTTGGGAGAGGCTAATGCGACCCGCCCAGCGACGGTGAATTGGCCGCCAAAGGGCAAGACATGCCAGGGATCCGCAATCCTTTGGTGAAGCCATCCCGTTTCACTCACTCTTCCAGTTTGATCCATATCTGCTGACAAAATGGCCGGTTTGAGGGGGCTCGATGGAATCATGACTCTTCATTTCCTCTTGCTTCAAAGGATGCTGTTCATGTGCCCCAAAACGAATCCCACACCATAAGACCTGAGAGCCTGTAGCGATTGGCTTGAGCTGAGGGAGGTTTGGATGGGAGTTGTCAAAACTTGGCATGCGCCAAACTGAGACTGAAACCAGCACAAAATGTCTGAGTTGACCTGTAAATGAGTACCAAACTGAAACGAATCAGATCTGTCCATGTTCGAACAAGCTGACAAGGCTGGCTTTGATAGGTGGGTTCCCTTGACCCCTGATCATTGCTAGTTCGGTATGTCGAAAAGAGTCCACTGCTATAGAACAGCTTTGAGGGCATCTGGCTTGGCGAAATGCCTTGAAGGATTCCAGGGTGTCACAAGTTCCGCCACTTGCTGGGCGATGGGTGTTTCGGTAACCTACCGGACCAACCAGTCAAAAAAGGGCCCGAATGCAAATAAATGTCGCACCCATTCTGAATTGAGGAACCCATCATTTCCAACCGAACACGGATTGCTACCCGATGAGCATCTTGCCCTGGCCCGGCTATTGGCCTTTCAATGGCCCAAAGTTTGGCTGGACGATGTGCGGGGGAGTGACTTCTCCGGTCATTTTAGGGCTGGGCTCTCAGTTATGGACTCCAATTTGGGGGCTAAGGAGGGGACCATCCCTTATGTAACCATTTTAATTCCTTATATTGGTAAAGCCATATTAAGGGCTTATCCTTGGTTTATAATCAGCTTATCCAGGGATAGTCCCCCCCCATAGCCCGCCCCCCGGTAGGTCCCCCGGTCCATGACTCAGGGATATTCTCAGTACTTTTGGCCAGTCCAAGATACTGTGGATGGGCACAATCCTGCACCAACCTACGAAACCATGGAATGATGATTCTCCTATAAATACCAACTAACAATGGTTGCCGTGGTTTGAAAGTGGAGCAGGATTTCGTCCATCCACAGTGTGAGGACCTGTTCGGCCCATTTTGCTAGAACATTGATAGGGTCATTTTGCATTGCTAAGCACCTGTTTGAACACGTTTGAACAACTGCCCTCCTGTTCCCAAACATCGAACCGGCCGCGGGGTCCCTTTCAAGGGAGATAATGTTTCACTACCCCTCGGTCAGGTTCCATGTTAGTGGACAGGAAGTAGGGACAAACACCCACCGCATCCCTGGTTGAATCTCTCGCAAACCAACCACAAGCCATGGCGCATTGCTGGGTTTGCCTCGAGTCCACTGCAAACATGGCATTCCCCGCGTGGGCAAGCAATCCTTGCAGTAAACACGTCAGCATGGAGAGTACCCGTCGGATCATGAAGGCCTATTTTCCGAGACTGGTACCTCCTGGGAGGTTTGGTTTTCTACAAGGCAGTTCTTTGCATTGATGTTTGCGAAAAGATATGTGCAAAGCCGACAAAACAAAAATGAAAAGCACTAAACAACAGCCTTTGTAGAAAACCCATCATTGATAGATCTGAAATTCGCAAGGTGTGCCGGGTTAGTGGCAGGAACGGTCATTATCTCGCTTGAAAAGGTCCCTGGTCAACTTTCATTGTTGTTGCAAAGAGAGAAAACCACATCCCAGCGCGCCCCAACTTGCCTGCTTTTTCAACCATGTCCAAAATCCCTTCGATGCGGCAACCAAAACGCAGTGGTTGGGCGTGCTGGTTGTGGTTTGGGGTGCTGGTCCAAGTTGTTTGGGTGAAAGGAGGTTTCTCATCACACGTTTGACTGCTGGTTCCCGATTTTCGGTGCGTTCCAAATTCCAGCGACATTGCTAGGCGGCCATTGGGCATTGTCTTTGTGACTCGCCGAACGACCCTTCAGACATTTTAGACCTTCCGCAAACCTTTACCCTCCAATCACGACCGGAGGGCAAAGCGAAGACTAGCTTCCCTTTAACCCCCAATGGTCCAATTCCATCATGAGGCTAGACCTTGTGCTCGCAGAGCAACTCGAATTCGCGTCGGAAGCCGCCAGATCCGATCTCAAGGTATGCGGAGATGCAGAAAATGACCGGTCCCATAGAGCTGCGACGTGATATGCGTGAGTATCCTGCAGTGATTCCCCGTATGCCCATAGGTGTCCTTTTTAAGGTTGTTTTGCTAGGAAAATAGATGGCCCTGGTTTACCTGGTGGTTTAATCATCTACCAGGGCCATCTATTTCCCCGAAAAGGACACCTATGCGTATGCCTGTATACCTCCCTAAAAAACACAAAATGAAAATGGCGTAGGTATGGTCTTTCGTTTTACCTGAAGGGACACCAACAGGCAATGGGAAAACTAGTGGGGTTTGTGTCTGAGACTTAGCCTAGGAGTGGGCAGCGGGGGAAGATATAAACCCCCTGCTTGTGGCTTGCTTTTGGGTCAATGCTACAAAAGTGCAAGGAGAGTAGGATCCATGCGTCCAAACTGTCCAAGTGATCTACATCGGAAGTCCATAGGCCGCCTTTTTCATGGCAGTAGTCTTCCATTTGCTCAATAGTTCTCATTTTGCCCTGCCGGTTATACAGGGAATCTATCACAATGGAGGTATTCTTTTGGTTTGTTCAAGCAGTGTTTGTTGAGACAGATGTCGGGTGCAAGGCCAGTGCCGGCGAGTCTATTTGCCTGAAACGGGACCTGAGGTTCTGCGTGTCTCGGTTGGAAACCTTTTCAATCAAAGATATTGTACACTGCACATGGAAGATATCAGAGAGTCCCTTTTAAAGGAACATGTTGGTGGACTGAAGGGTGGAAATTCCGATGTCATCTGCAAAAGACTTGATTGACCCGTAGCTTGTCCACAAACGACGCAGGTGTCAGGTCTTCCCATCCCCACCAGGAAAAAATCAGAAGGACATATGTTCATCCATAGGTGTCATTTTTATCGATTAGTTCGGATAGAGACAACTAGATGGGTTGTATGCCCCATGTAGAAGGGAACCCATCTATTTTTCCAAAAGGTCACCTATGTTTCATCCGTTGGCAAACAACTGCATGATCGCTGGGAGTGGAAATTATAATTCCATTTCTGTCCGTCACAGGGATGGTGTTTGAAAAGAAGTTCCACCTGTGGCAAGCTGTTGAATGAATGAAGCTAGGTTCCCACCCACTCCGGCCTCAAGTACCGTATGGAAGGTGAAAGGGTACCGTATGATGCCCCCATATCCATTGTGCATTTTTTGTTTGGAGCATTAAACCTACGCGTGAATCTACGTGCGACTTCTTACCAAATGGGTGGTACAGGCCTGCGCAGGTTACATTGGGAATCCGCGAGTTCCCCTGGAGTTCCCCCGCCATGCACGCACAAGGAATATTACAGCTGATGCGAATCCATAAGGTGCTGCTTTGTCGAAGGGGCATATATTTTTGCTACCTTTCGGACATGCAGGGGCAAAAGTAGACCTGGACCCGGCAGCAAGGTTTCTGAAAGAAGCCGTTTGTCACAACTTTTTAATGGAGGGGTGCGACCCTTTGGGTTTGGAGGGGAACCCAACAAAACCCGGGCACGAGTGGGGTCCATTCTGAGACCGACCTATTAATGTACCTGGGGGATCGTTTCGGGGCTTAAGTCGGACACCCTAGTTTGGATAGGGGGGGATTTGAACCTCTGGCTGGGTTAAATATGAAACCACCCTCCAACCACCAAATCACCAATCCAAATCACTATTTGGAACTATTGATCCACAAGGAGTTGATTTTTCCTGCATGACTGTGCCGGATCGCACTGTCCGGCAGGCAAAGAGTCCATTGCGCTGCTCTACTGGATGCTGGCACGTGAGGCCGATTGCAGCCAATGGCTCACTCTCTTTGTTTTGGGGGGGGGTCAGTTTTCGTGTGGTTCAATTGGAAACTCAAGGAAAACTGCGGTTTTCAGGAGTTCTCCCATTTGGAGGCAACCCCAGGTACGGGTTCATCCTTTCGTTTTAGTTTCCAAAGAGGCAGGTAAGCAGGACCAAGTCGAGCGCGGCGCTTGGTCTTTGTGTGGAGTCAGTGGAGTCAGTGGAGTCCGACTTTGGATTGAGTGCTGCGACTCGCCCCATCCAAGCCATTAACCCAATACATGGTTAAACCGAACCCCCTCCACCCTAAAACCTGTAAACCCAAGACCCTGAACCAATCCAAGACCCAAACCAACCACAACCGAAAAATCCTGAACAAACGAACCCTAACAAACCAACCAACATCCGCTCAACAGCAACCACAGCCCAAGCAGGGCTTCTGGGCGCACGGTCGCGCACTGGACACCTAGGGTCAGCTGGTTTTTGTTGGTTTCGGTTTCCTGGACATTTTTGGATTCGTGCGTTGGGAGTATTTTTATGCGGTTGAAAGCTGGGGCTCGTGACCGAGTGACCATAGACCATAGACCAGATATGTCGCGCAAAAGCGAACCCCTTTGCAGCAATCAGCAAAAGCGCCGCTGTCCATGTCTCAGTGTGGGCTTGCGCCTGTTCCTCCCGTCGGTTGATCCCGACGTCGGGATGTCGGCCGCAAACTCATGGAGGCTCCTTACTCTTGGCATTCTGAGTTTCGGGCATGCCCTGCCAGCCATTAAAGCTGACAGGAGAGTTTTGGAATCCTTTCCTTCTGGGGAGGCCTCAGGGTTGACCCAACCAGTGCTGGCAACTGGCGAGTTGTCATTCGGTGTCCTTTTTCAGACGACCACTTTTCGACCTGTGTGGAGCAACACAGTCCCCGTCCACTCCACGATTGTTGGACAGAGAGTATGCACCGTCAATGTTTTACCTAGTTAAGTAGCTTATAACTTATACCCTCCCACCAATTCACATGGAACCTGACAGGGGTTTCCTGGAAGACCATTTTCCTTCTACAGGGACCCTCTGCCAGGTTCCATATTCATTGGTGGGAGGCTTATAACGGTTCAAAGTCGACCCCCTGTCTCACGTACCTTGGCCACAGGCGGTTGAAGATCCACGGCTTGGCTCACTCTGCCAGGTTCTGTACCTGCGGGGCCGCGTGCCACGCAACGCACCATGGGCCACCCGAATGAATTCGCCGAATTTGGTGTGTTGCGGGCCACACGACATTATCTTGCTTGTGCGATAGGGAATGACCAAATTTCCGAGTGTTGGGAATGAACCGTTTTGGGATTTCCTTAAAGGAAACCATAAGGGGATGGCTTATAGAGGTTGAGAACCAGCAAGTGTTTTCACCTCGCAGGGCAACCATGCTGCGGATGGCTTTCTCCGAATTGTACAGTTGGGATGCATGAAGCCCTGTGAATACTGGGATAAACCGCACACCAACTGGTGCTGGATGTCCATCCACAGTGGGAAGCCATTGACTTGAGGCGTGGTTGCATACTTTGAGTGGAGGGTCCATAGGCACCTATGTATGTTTTCGATGCCACGCCTCGCTTGCCTTTCCAACAAACATCGCTTTACGCTGGTTGGAGCTGCTATAGAAGACGACATCCTTTCGGAGAGGCTCCGGGTGCACTTCTTTGTTTGTCGAGGGTAGCTATCACAGAGTCTCACCCTGGAAGACATGACCTCGGAACCCCCTTGGTTCGACCCCCAGAACGGGCAACACATTCCTTGTTTTTGCAGGGTGGATTTCCTTGAAGAGTCCCACTAGGGTGGACAACTGGCTAGTATGGCCCATTTTCCTTTGGTCTTCTTGTCGGAAACCGATGTCCTACCCTTTGGTTCGCAGAAAGCTGGCCAACTTCTCGTGGGCTTTCTGTGCACCACGCTATGCTTGGTGGGTCTCTGTTCGCCCGAGGACGTGATGGTGGACTCCTTCTTTTGGCGCGACCCCGAAGAGATCATGCAGCAGGCGAGGTGAAAGGGGAGCCTCGGGAAGCTCTGACCTTTAAGCTTTAGTGACTTTGGTGTGGGTCAAAATGAAACCACCAGGATACGGACCGCAGGTTTTAGTTTTTGTTTCCATTTACCAGGAACCGTTTTGGGTACCTATTTTTGACCCACACCCACTTAGTCGGCAAGATCATTTTAGCTGCAAACAATAGTCCAACCTTTTCTCCAACCCACTCAGGAAATGAGAGATGGAAGTTCGTCCAAGTGATTTTTCTCTCCCGGGTCTGAAACCGCAGGTTGAGGGAACTGAATTTGTCTTTCTGCCTGAGTAGTTTTTGCTACGAATGAACCCTGCAATATATCCGGCAGGTCGCGCCTGCAGCTTTCCAATCTCCGCTCTCAGTAGAGCGAAGTCACCAGATTTGGTTTGTGACTATTTGAGGAGTTCCTTATCTGAGTAGCTGGATCATTGTGGAGGGTTTCTGGTGCCATCCGATTTCCAAACCCCTTAGCCATACGGGTCACCCAAACTCCGGTGCCCTAAATATAGGTTAGTAAAGCAACCAGACTCAACCACACAAGTCATGTTCCTTAAACCAAACAGAACAATGGCAAATGACACCAGGTTCGGGGGGAAGTTTGTTGGTGTTGCCCTTGAAGTACCTATGGTTTTCGTCCCCCCTGACGGCCACGTGGAACCGACGCGACTCAGGAGGAGGTGCAGCAAGAGTGGGCCCAGCCGGCCCCGCCAGGGCCCGCCGCATGGGACGGCGCCGGACAAGGCGCCCCCCAAAAGAACGGCTTGCTCCGAAGCTCCCAAGACATCAGGGCAGAAAGCTTGGGGGGTTAGGTGTTTTAGGTTCCTTGCTACCTAACTTGTTAAAGTTTGGTTGTTTGTTTGTTTCGGAATTGTTGTCAAATGACCTGTTGTGTGGGCTTTTTGGTTGTTTGTTTTCATGCTTAGTAGGGGGCTGCAGAAAACACATATTTTTGCGGAGGCTGCCGGATTCAGCCGATGCACGTAGGCCACGCTTGTACCGCCATGGAAAGGACTGGTTTTATGTCCCATTTACCAGGGCAATGCATGTTTCCGAAAGGTCACCCATGTTAGGGTACCCCCAAAATGGCTTTGGTTTTCCGTTTGGTTCCATTTAAAACCACTAACCATGTTCACCCTCAAGACAATAAACACCCTCAACAAAAGTACCCCCAATTGGACACCTGCAAAAACATGTATTCGCTTACCAATATGTTTTATCTTCCCCTGTTGGTTTAATGGGAATCTATCACTACTGGAACTGTTTTGATTGTCCCAGAGGCCTTAAGCAAATGGAGGTTAGGGTTTGTTGATTTCAGGGTACCCTGTCTGCAAAATGATCGTGTCTACGGTAGACTAAGTGTGAAACAAGGTTTAGGCATACTTTGCTTGTATATACCTCGAGGTTGGGCCAAGATTTGGTGGATGAGGTTGGAGGGTACCAAGTTTGTTTTTGGCAAAGGACCCGGGACCCTGAAGGGGGGCTTAGAGCTCTCCTTGGAAGGGGTTGGACTCCGAACCTTCCTTTTGAGGTCCCAATATTATTCCGGTGAGGCCATATGTGCCGAGCGAGGGTTGTCTAAACTTGGAAACAGTCTCCGGTACCCTCAGCGACCAGCACGGATGCTTCAACAACTCACTCCCTGACTTCCGGAAAGAGTTGGGTGGCGGACAAAGAGTCTGGGCTCTTGGCCAACTACTTCGAAACTGGAGGATCTGTGGTTCCCCAGTTTTGGCGTGTGTTTTAGCTGCCTTCCTCTTCTTGGACGGCGTGTTGTGTCAAGACGAGGAAAACGTTCCCCGCGGCCCGGCCCGCGGGGCGCAGGCGGCAACTGGGACGACATCACCCAGGCGGCCCAGGGCGATGGCGCCTGGGACGCGCCGGCGGCGGACGACTGGAGCGCGCCGGCGGCCGGGGCGGCGGCAGCGGCCACTGGCGGGTGGTGAGGATTGGAGGTGCGGTGCACCGAGGGCAATGGTCCATTTGCTTAAAATAGTGGTTACCTTTTTCTTTTTTTCTTGTTGGTGCACAAAGTGAAGTTCCCCTCAATTAGTTGGTGGTTTGGATTAGTGTTCCATTGATCGTCCAAATTTGCCTTTGCTATTTTGTTTTTAATTGTCCCTTCCCATAAATTGGTGGTTTGGATTGGTCGTCCATTGATCTTCCATTTGCTGAAATGTTATTTAGTTTTTCAACAAAGTAACAACCCTTGTTGGTGCACCAATTGAAGTTCCCCTTAACTGGTGGTTTGGTCTTCCATTGATCTTCCATTTGCTGAAAAGAGTGTTTGTTTTGTTTCCTTTCCATTGTTGATGTCAAAGGGAATCGATCACTACTGGAAATTTGTTTTTAATTGTTGCAACCCCTCCTTAACCACCAAACCACCGGGCTCCGCACCACCGATCAGAGGGAAGCTGACCAAGGGCAATTGTTTTAGGCAACGGGCATTGGACAGGTAAACCATTGATAAGGGAACACAACTATGAAGTAACCAGAACTGTTTAGGGGCAACAATTGACCAAGGTTGGTTGCACAATCCCACTTCCCGAGTTCATGGACTTTAGTCACTCTTTGGGTTTGAACCTTTTTTGGGGTACACAACAAGTTGGGTTACCTTTTTGGCCAGTCCACTCAGGAAGTGAACAATTGATATTAAGGGAACATTCATGTGAAGTAAGCATAATTGTTTAAGTACGGGCAAAACTGGATCAAGCGATGTCGGTAAAGGCAACCAGGATCGCGTAGATAAGCGATGACGTGGGGATAGCCCACTTAGCACATGAGTTGTCCACGGTCGAGGGCAGAAAGTAATTCTTGGTGCCCGCTGTGGTGATTTCTTATTGCAAGTGAACCAGCTCTGAATGACTAGGGTAAGGTTGAACGCCAACTCAACATGGGGCTTGCGTCGCGGACCGAAGAAAACAGAAGAGGCGGAATGGCCGAAGGCCTGGGAAGGTTCCGTGAGAGTTCCTCTCTTGGTGATGTTTCGGCAGGAAGTTGCGCAGCGCTTTTGTCATATTTTCGGTCTGGGACTGATGGCAAGTTGCCGCAGATTCATTCGGAGGTTGTAGCTATCTCTTGGCTTGCCCTGCGCGCCATTTGCGGGAGGATGTCTTCCAGGATGCGCTCATGTTTTTGTGTTTTTTTCCTCCACCGGGGCGATTTAATGCCAACCAAGGCGTTGGCGTCGCGAGCATAGGTCGTGATTATAATCAATTCAGAAAGCAACCTGGTGCAAGCCAGTTTTCTTTCCCTACTTTAGTGGGTATCCAGCAATTGCGCTTCTTGTTTTTAAAGGGTTTTTTCCCCTGGCCGGCTATACAGGGAAGTTATTTGCAAGGCTTTTCGCGAATTATGACGTCCCTGATCCGCCAGAAGCCGCCGCAAAAGTCAGTTCTGTAGCTGTTTGCAAACGGAAATCGCCGCAACAATTACGAACAGTGCAACGTGCTTTGATCACAAAGTGCACAGACCGTCTTATTTGAACACGGCCTCGTCGGACGGCTGCGAAAGAGGACTTCGCACTCAGCTGGACTTGCCACGAGGTTAAACCAGGAGCCACCAATTCGTGTTTTTGCCCTCAGGTTTCCTTTATCGCCACCGCAGTGGTAATTACAGACTGGCAGGGCAAGATTCCAATCCATTTCCATTGGAGTCGGTTTTGCTCAAAAAGAGTGTGGACATGTTGCAACGCGTGGAATCCCTTGGAGGCTATGGCACCAATTATTGTTCCTTTTGGTGAGATCCTCAGAATGGTTTTGGTGGTGCTTTCTGCCAGGGTTAGTTGCAGCTTGATTGAAGGGAAGCTTTTGGCCGAATTCCCATGCGGTTCCCGGGCAAGCCACTAGAATAGGTCACCACTTGTGGTTCTTTTGCCTGTGTTCGCGGCACCACCAAGATCGGACTTTTGGAGATTTGGGTGGCAGGGGTGGGGGTTCGGGTTTGGTGGGTTTGGGGAGGGTGCGAGGTTGCTGCGTGGCTTTTTATCGACCATACTGGAAACCCGACGAGCGAAAAGGGGGCAGCAAAGAGGAGTGAGATGGTTTTGGGGGTCCAGGTTAACCCTTGCTGGGGTATATATTCCACATATTTGTGTACGTACATTTACACAAGGAACATGGAATCACTCTTTGCCACATTTTGAGTTTCGACTCACAGACCTCGCAGACTTCGCCAGGCAGTGCTTTTTGGCTTCATGGCAGCGGAGCGACCAGAAAAAAACACGGCAGCCGAGAATTGGGGCGTTGGAACTAGGGAGCCCCTCCAGGAGCTTCCGTATTGCCTGGAGGCTGGGGTCTTGGAGCCCATTTCACGATTGATGGTTTCAGTGCCACTGAATTCACACCAAAATCGTAAGTGTTCCTTTTTGGTTTCCCTTCAAATCAACCCCCACCTAAATGATGGGTCCCTTATTAAATCTCAGACGCATGTGAACTTGTTGGGTAGGTATGGGTTTTGGGAGAATTAGGTTTGAAAGTAGATCGGCCCTACTATTCAACCCCCATGAACATATTGGCCCCAATTTAGATGATCAACGTCCTCAAATGAATGGTACTTATATCATGAATCCCAGGTAGAGGTTTTCCTGTTTCTCCAATGAGATGAAAGATTGGCTCGAGATTGGTGCGTGGAGACCCTAAAGAATTTCCATTTCTTCTTTTTGTTGCCGGGAAGAAGATGTGGGTGGCTCCTCTTTTGTTGATGCTAGCCTATTTTTGGGTGGTTTGGAAATAGATCAAAAGGACAACTACAAATGTTGAAGGTCCCCTATTCTGAGACAGACCCATGACAGTTGCCTTGGGGAAGAGAAAGATGCATAGTTTGGGGAGTATCCTTTGCGTTCAGAAGATGTGGCTCGATGCTAGCCACCAGATGGCATGTCGCGTCACTGCCGCGCTTGGAAACCAATCACTGCACGTGGTTTTGGCCGTGCCCGGACACCCTGCCCAAGTCCTGGGAAGTTTCGCCAAAGCCGGCAGTGGGCAGCTTTTGCATCTGGATCTTTTCTCTGCCGCGCGAGCGGCCGGGAACGGCGGAGCGCTGCGGCTAGGTGTGCTGGGGGATGGGGATGAGGATTCAGAGCTCGAGGCTTAGGATTGGGAGCTAAGCGATGAGACGGCGACAATGCACGACATAGAGATGTGGGCATGGCGTTTGAGCGCTGGCCACTCGACAGACCAGAGAATCACCAAGATATGCACCTCATGAATTTCAACAACTGGCTTGTCTTCCTCCTGACCGATTTGCGTAGCTGCTCCGAGTCGGCAAGTGGCTCGAATTCAATTTCAACTTGGCTGCTGAACGAAGTTCAATCCAAAGCTTCAAGCATCCCTGGCATGATTGGACTCAAGATTCAGGGATCAAGTGCAAGGGCCACTTCAATTGAGGATATTGGCGGCTTGGCGTGGGGTCCAGACATGGCAAGTGATGTTGACATTCTGATACTGTTTGAGCAAGCTTCGCAAGATCTCAGAGCTTGTTTGCGGAACTACGCAGAAGAAGTCGCGGCAACGCTACAGGCAAAGCAATCCAGAGGGCAATGGGACATCAGCACTGGTCGATTTGGACACCTTGGATGGTCCAACAAAGGAGGCACCCTGGCTGGAAATGGATGTGATTCCGGGGCTGCGAGATACTAATGGTGGGCACTGGGTTTTGGATAGCAGAAGTGGCAAGGTGCTCCACAACAATCCAGCAGAGTTGGCAGAATATGTTGAGGCCAAAAGCAAGTCTGCCCCAGGGTGGGCTGACGTTGTCGTCCTTTGCAAGTTTTGGAACAAGCATCACGCAGTCGTGTGCGGGGATGGAGTGAAGCGATCTCCGCTCACCTCACTTCACATCGAAATAGCTCTCACCTGCATGGAAGAGCCCATACCTTCACGGATAGATGAAGCTTTTCACGCAGCTCTTCTTACCCTTCGTACCCGGCTGTATGCTTCACCCGTGCCTGCCAGTTGGACTGGCCGACCAGTAGCATCTTATTTAGAGGAGCATGCGGTTCGCGCCGAGTGGAGCGCGAGTTGAGCCGCGTGCAGCCTTTTTTTCTGCTTCAATAGGGAGCCAAAGTACAGAGTCTGACGCGACGCGTGCCATGGCTCGCTTTGAACAAGTCCTTGAGCAGAACGGGATTCGGCTTCGACGACAATGTTCCAAGCTGGTGGAGGGCGGTTCTTTCACCAGGATCTGGGTCCAAACCTGGGAACTTGGAGAAGAGAACACCGAATGTCCAGGCTTGGAGCCGCAATTTTGGAGCCCCAAGCGCCATTCCTCGGTTGTTGTTGGGACACATTTTACATTATTTTGCTTCGCTGGGCTGCTGAAATTTAATTGTTTGCTCCCCTTTCAACGTCTACCACGACTCAAGGTTGCAGTTGAAGCTGCGTTTGGGACCAGGATGTTTCCGGGGGTCGTGGGACGTCTCTTAAACATCCTTGGGGGGCCAGCCCACTGGGATCCACTTTTGATATTCAATGGTGTGCAATACGCAAGGCGTGAGTCGTTCCCGGATTTGAGGGCTTGCATCCTGAGGCCTGAGCATGCGCTATGTCCAAACTAAGCTGCAAAGTTAGGCTGAATCTAGACGATTCGTGTCGAGATGTGGTGTGCAAGGAGTCTCTGTGTGTGTGTGTGTGTGTGTGCGTGTGAGTGATCACCTGTTTGTGCGTGCTGAATGATGTGCTGTGCTTGGCCCAGGCCCTTTTGCGTGAAGGTGTTGGTTCGCTGTCGGTTCGCTATGCTTTTCCTGCTACATCACTTGGGTTTTGCTGGCTTTCCCTGATTGTTTTTGCTTTCCTTTACTTAGCTTTCATTCCTACAATTTCAATTGTTTGCTTTCCGTTGCTTGCCTTTTGCTTTGCGTTGCTTTGCTTTGCGTTGTTTTGCTTTGGTTTGTTTGTTTGCTTGCTGGTGGGTCTTCTGTTGTGTGCTGCGTGGGCCATTTTTGCGGTGGTGATTTTGTCTTTGCACACGCGTGGCCGGTTTTGCAGACGGATTGACATGATTGTGCCGTCGGATCCGTCGGCTGAGTTGAGAGGGATGACAGGGATTGAGGTTTTGTAGAAAAAGGAACCTTTGACCGGCTTTACTCGGTTTTGTTTTTCTGTTGGTTTCTTGGTCTCGTGCAAGGATTATGGGATTCAACGGGTTGTTTCTTTCTGTTCGAATTCGGATATGGTGTTGTCGCGTTTCACTTTGCACTGTTACCTGCGGTCCCTGACAGGCTGCCGGCTCCAAGCATCACCATGGTGTCCTCTTCAGGTTAAATTGGTCAGAAATGGATGGCCCTTTTTTGGATTGTTCAGGGCGATCTATGTTTCCAAAAGGTCACGTATCAGCATTACTTTGATTCTTCTTGTCTTGGTAAGCAATGAGTTCAAGCAGGGTTGCTCCGAGCCTGAAATGACCAATCCACGTTTGGTCTTGGGTCCTGTTTTTCAAACCTTTTCGAGCAACTTTCTATATTTCAGATCGGGCCGAACTCATTCCTAGCCGCCTTCCCTTCGCAGCTCATCATCATGACCTTCGAGTGCCTGCGTCTCATGATGAAGGCGGTGGACGAGGCAGGAATTTGGCCAAACGCGTCAGCAGAAACCCCAAAAACCGCTGATCGGTGACCTTCTGTGGATGGTTCCGAAATCCGGAAATCGCACCACCTAAGAAACCGTGGTTGACACCATAACGTTTGTTGGTATTCGCAGGGGAATCAGAACCCAGGGTAGGTGGTGCGAAATGGATTTGATTGCCCCATCAGAGTGAGCCGAACCCCGATACTCTGTTCGTTTTGGAGAACGACTGGCTTCCCACCTCAGCTTTGCCAGACAAAAAGGCACATATCGTTGGGCTTTTAGCTGGTGCATGCCCAGGTTGTTTGGTGAGTTCGAGCACGGATTTGAAAGGAAAACTAATGCCATGAGGGTTTCCTCTGTTCCAATCACTTTGAATGGCACCCACCATTGTTGTTCGAGTTGGCTGCCTGGAACGAAGATCAAAGGCTTGACCCCCCATCGAAGGGCTGACGAGTGCCTTAAGCCACAAGTTGAACAGTGGAACGGTTGTTGCAAGGTATCCAACCCATTAGCTTGACAACTTTCATTGCATCAGGTGAGTAACACAGGACGAAGTTTTTGCTCCTTTGAGCAACTTCTTGACCTGACCCTTGGTTGTTGGTTGGTTTCCGAAGGTACAGCCGACCCGAAGAAGAGCACCTTCGGGCAACGGTTGTTTAGACTTATTTTGTTTGGCGGAAATCGTTTGGGTTTTGTATTGAACCCACAAACAGCTAAACAGTTAAACACTTTTTGCTGAGGGGTCGTTCCAGCAACCAAGAAATTGGAGACTGCTGGAAATGGTAGTATTTTTTTCCAAACTGTTAAACAAAACACACAGCCCTTGCGTTCACTCCAGCCCTGTGTAGACTCGTCGCTTCGGCCTTCGGCGTCAGGCGGTGCACTCGTCAAACCATCGGCAGGCAGGGGTTCACTTTTTGGTTTTAGTTGTTTTTTGTTTCCCCCCGAAATGGGGTGCCTTTTCCGATCCCCGAAAGGAGGTTCCCGAAGGAACGGGTTTCGAAAATTAGAACCAACGCACCTTTTTCGGGCGCGCGGAGTTCCTGGGCCCCATGGAGGTGCCTGATGCAAACACTTATAATGTTGCACTGATTGTTGATTGAATTGTTTGGTTTTAGGTGGCCACGTTCTGTGGCCAAGGGAATCGCCCTCAGTGACATTCTGTAGGGATGGAAATCTGACTTTGGTATCTCAGCAAGCCACCGCCTGTTCCACCGGCAGGAGCTTGTTGCGAAATTGGTCAGGCCATGAGCAATGGCGAGACCGTGGGTCTAGGCCATGAAATCGCAACTTCATCTACCTGGATTCGGTGCGCGACCAAAAAGCGATGACTAGTTCCTTTCTCAGGGCATTCCTTCAGGGATGTGCGTGTGTGAGAGAATGGTGCAGATTGTATCCCAGATGTGTCCTTGCAACGCAATTCCAAATATGAGGGTGTTTGCGCAGGGGTTTGAGTGATGAGATGGGCGATATTGAGGGAAGCCAATGTTTCAGGATGCAACACGGAAGCCTCTTTGGGAAACCTTCTTTAAGGAGGGAGACA
Source organism: Effrenium voratum (assembly GCA_963377175.1). Lineage (NCBI taxonomy): Eukaryota > Dinophyceae > Suessiales > Symbiodiniaceae > Effrenium > Effrenium voratum. The sequence goes on along the minus strand of CAUJNA010002491.1, from coordinate 291,356 downwards.
GAGGAAGACCTAAGCACAGCTATTGGCGCGGGATGGGGTTGCAACATGATCTGGACATCATTCCTACTTGGAGGTTTACGGTTTCCCTTGAGCATAGACTACCAAACAGGCCACCCAAGCCTGGAAAGAGCGATTGGCATTAGAGACCGAAACATTTCGGTTGGTACATGCTCCGTTTACTTGAAGCCGCAACTTCAAACAAATCCGTTTGGAGAAACCCTTCGGCTCACTTCCTGAGTTCCTGGACTTTAAACTTTTTGGGAAGACCATTTTGGTGGCAAGCAAAAAGTTGTTTTTGGCCAATGCACTCAGGAAGTGTGTTGGGGTCCGGTCTAGGTGCTCAAGAGCCTGGGCTCTTGGTTGGGCACGGCGCCCCAGACCGCCACGCCAAAGCCCCCTCGGCCGGTGGGCTGTTCGATCCCGGTCCTGGCTTGTGTGGCACATCTTGTGTTCACCTGTGCTAAATAGCGAATAATTGTTTATTTTCTCCCAGGGAAAGCAAAAGTGGAATAGATGCTTCCATGTAGCACCCAGCAACGGTCTTTGAATCCCACCAACGGTGTTACAGGCAGGTGAGGTTGTGGTATAAGCATGAACTGAGCTCGGTGAGTCACTCCGGCTTCTGTGGATTGAGTGGGACATGGGCAGTTCGAGTTGAAAGTCCCTGATACCCTTGCCACAAAGTCATGATCCAAGAGAGCTGTTTTTGGAGACTTCAAGCCCCATCAAACATTTGGGCAAGCGTGTAGCGAACCTCACCCGCGAAGTCACCGTTGTCGGGTGACACTTGTTTCGGAGCGTGTGAATAAAGGGGGCCCCCCACATTTTGGTTATCCATGAAACTAACCTGAAAAAGGTACCCTCAAACCAAGCACAATTCCAGGTTGGTAACCCAGGAATATGCCCTGCCAACACCTCCGATGCTTGCTTCCGACATGTTTACAAGCCTAAAAGGATCCAGAAGGTCACGATGCCGGTGCCCCAATGCTTCGACAGCTATCCTGTCGCCCGTATTATGAAGTGCACGGTCCAGAAATCGATGAAACAAAAAAAGGTTTCAAGGAAGACTGGACTTTGGTTTTTGCAACACATGTGAACGGCCTTTCAGGCGCATAACCGATAGGGGACACTCCAAGCAGCCGATGCCCCCAAGGCGTTATACCTTACATTTGGGGCCGAGACGTGGCGCTGTGAGTCTCACACTTGTGCTGGCTAGCCTGTCTTTTAAGTTGAGCTCCATTAGCTTGCTCCCTGCCTGCTTTGTACATGTGGTATTTAATTCTCAGCATTCCTGGGCAGTGCCGTTCCGCTTTTGTTCAGGCTGCTCACTGCGTCATGGTAACATGGGCCCGAGATTGTTGCGCTTGCCGCTGCCTTTCTCCGGGTCTAGCATGTCCCGGCCTTGCTTGGCCTTTGTGCCGTCGCTTGGGTGCCACGTACACACTGATAAAAAGGTAGGTCTAGTGATCAAGCGCTGCTCGTGCTCCCAACCCATGGCAGAAACAGCAAAGAGACCTTCTAAGCTACTTCCGGCCACACGCCCATGAATCAGGCATGTGCATATATATATATATGTATATTCTATATTAACTAATATATATATATATATATGCACATATGAGTACACCAATTATATTCCGTACCTTGCGAAGGTGACCGGAGCCCTGTGACTCGAAGCATGCTCGAAGCCGTTTCGCCCTTGGTCTCTATACCTCGTTTCGGAGGTCAGATCACAATCGGCCGGGATGTGCCACTGAAGAGCCGGCCGCCTCAGATCGATTGCGACGTTGACGCGTCGTACCAAATTTGTTGGCTCGTCTCGGAAATGTTGACTCACGGAATGAGTTGTTGAGCATGGCACATATGAGAATTCTCAAAATAGAGTGTCTCCAGCTAGTTCCCTTTTGAGACGTCCAGAAAGGGTATCCAACAAAAAGGCGATTTCATATCGGTGTTTTGAGCTGCGCTGTTGATATGGCTATTTGTCAACTTGTTGGGGTGGCAGCGATCGACAGGACTTTGGGCGCACAGCTGGGCAGCAGCACCTGGCACGAAATGCTTAGATTTTTGTTTTTTTTTGAATACGGCAGGCCCAGTGTCAGCAGAAAAGCACACGGCACCAACTATGTTGAAAGCAAAAGTCGCACCAGGGTGGACACAGGACACCAAGTATGTATGTGCATCGTTCAAAGGAGCCTTGCCTTCGTGCAAACACGGCCTGCCGAAGAACACCTCGCATCAATGTAAATGTTGCATGGTACCAAAGGTGTAGTAGCCAGTTTTGCGTCAATTGCAGAAAGGAGCCTTGTTTGCAGCAAGCAAGATCTCTGCTGGGGCACCGGGCACGAGCGAGGCAAGAGCATGGATGTGAAAGACCTCCTGCTGGACGCCTATGAGACAGGGCCTCAGTGTTGGGCAAGGCAAACTTTGTTGAAGCAACCGGCCCCTGGTCCACTGCGATGGGAAAACGAAGGGAGGTGGTTTAAACAATAGCGGTTGGAGTTTATGTTTTGTTTGAGAACAACCCACCAGCCTTTACTTCAGGAAGCAAATGACGAAGAAAGCGCGGCATTGTTTGATTTGCCTTGGAACCATAGAGCTGTCATTCTCACAGGCCCCTTGTGAGGCGATGTAACGTTTACATATCGGGAGTCCTGTTCTGGAAGACTGCCTCCGGCGTTCGCCGAAACCCAATTTGGCGATGGATCTTTCGCAGTGGGCAGGGTGATTCTCCCCTTTGTGGCATGTTGTGGGCTTGCTGGGGACCTGTCTTGTTTCCCCAAAGAGAACCAAGAAGAACCCTATGTTTGTTTGGAGGGTCTTCATGTGCTTAATTGTGTTGCCACTTGTTTCGTTGCTATTTGGCAGTTGCCTATCGATGTTGATCAGAGTAGCCTCCTGGCAATATGTGGGACTTCATGCGGGCGTTGCCAGAGATGTGCCGAACATATTTCCGGAGAGATTGGGCTTACTCTCCTGAACATAATTCGGACACCAAAACACACCGTTTTGGGGAATTTCCTTTTGCACGTCTTGCGGCTTTATGTAGCTCAATGTGATTTTGATCTTGAAGGGAGTGGAGCCAGAATCGGTGTATGTCACTAAACTCGGGCCCTAGGCCCTAGGCCGCACATGCAAGTTTACAATCCATTGGCCCAAGGGCAAAACAACATGAATATGCCTGTTTGTTCATATAAATATGTTGTTGTGTGCACACCAGCACCCTCCAGATAGCCCCTCACGCCGGACAGAACTGCTAGCATTTGTGGTGTTTCGGCTGGCGCTGGGCCCTGCAACCCCAAGGGACATATTCCAGACGATGTTGGTCGTAGCATGTGCGGTCATATGATACTGGATGTAGGTTGACATCTGGGCGTGCTTTCGAGGTGCCGATTTGAAGAGCGATTCTTGCGCCCTCCAACCGGTACATGTGTGTGTGTGCTTGCCAGCACCGGTTTGAAGCCTCGATATCGAGCATGGATCCCTGAGTTTTTCTCTGGGATGCCTAAGAGTCGTGTCTTTCATGTTGACTCGTACGGTCCCAACTTGGCTCCAACGCCACATTGGATCTCTTTTTGATCTAAGTACGTTTTGAGAGTTTTTCAACATGGACCAGAATCTAAGCACTGTTTGTTTGGTGTTTCTTTTTTCTTTCATTTTTTTTTTTTTGGGGGGGGGGGGGGATGGGAAAAAGCATGAAGCGCCCTAGGAACTCCCGGCTGACCGCAGTGCTGCCCATGGCCTGCAAGGCATGGGTTAAGTGCCAATCAGTCTGCCAACCCTAGATGCCAGTTATCCACAGGTACCCAGGGCGGTTCCCTTGGTTGCCTAAAACAAGAGTGACCTTTGTTGGTTTTTTTCCATGGCCACTGGAAATCTGGGCTGTGGATGCAATCCAGGCCGACCGATGAAATATCCATCACAGGATGTTGTCCATCCATAGTATGAATGGGTTCTCCATTAGAGGATAAAGAGGTTTGCATTGAGGTGGTCCGCTCCGGTTTCAGGTTTGGTTGAACAGAGATGGAACTGATTTCAGTCTGGTTCAAAACGTTTACCAGTGGAACCATTTTGCTTTGCTTCAGCAGGACACCCTGGGGAGGGAGTCGAACATCCGAAGAGATGGTCTCCAAGTCAAAAATAGTTCCGCGAGAAAAGTCATATTACCGGAACAAGTAACTCAGTGCCGCTAGTCTGTCCCTCAAACTGGGGCGGCCCTTTGCACAGGGCTTCCGCTTTGTTTCCCTTTCACCGGTCTGATTTACTTCGAGCTATCATCTAAGGAATTGACTTCGAAGCTAAAGAGGTTGGAGTATCCAGGAAAGAATCAGGAACGACTTGCTGATGACTTGTCAACGTAACACTTCCTTTTTGCCAAACCCATCCCCCCTCTTACCCGACCCAGTTTTCGCTTATTTGCATAAGGATGGTCTTTAGCTTAAGGTTTTTTCTCCAGGAATCGGCGCCACGCCCCCCCAGTTTTGGACACTCCCCTGGAAATAGCAGTTGGGCATTTGTCGTTTGTGCAATTACGGGCTCGAATTGAAATCATGTTTTGAAGAAAGCCACAAATATGTTTAGGGGTCACCCAATGTTCTGAAAATGCCAAATTGGACATGCGCGTTGTTTTAGGTTCGGACCCCACTCTCCCCTGCAAACCATAGAAGCAACCTACCAGAAAGGGGACCTCACATCGAGATTCATCGAGCTTACATTCTCGTGAGGGTGTTTCAGGTTCCATATGGCTATGGGTCAATCACCGCAATATGGGAACCCTGGCAAGTGAAAAAGTGGTCGCTAAACCCGGCGGCCTGGCGCTGAAGTTTTTTGACTCAGATGTTTCTTTTGGTTGCTCCAGGACAACCCTTTCGAGTTGGCCTGAACACAAACCCCATGTCTGACCCTCGTTGTCAGGAGGCAGGGAGTCAGGGAGCCTGGCCACAACGAGGAATACAATCAGGGGGCGCAAGCAAATATCCAGTCTCCCTTTGCCTAGAACTCACAGCCCACAAAAGATTGAGGTAGGGTCAAATGCGACCGTTCTGCCCCCCCCCCCCCCCAAAAAAAAAAGGGAAAGAAAGAGAAAAGGCTACCCTCAAATCAGGCACACCCCAAGGAAACAAGGGATGGTCTATTGGACGCCCAAAGGTCTGGCTTGGGATTATACATCTGCACTTGGCAGGGGCTTCTGTTTAGGCCTGGCACTTTGCCAGTTGCGAAGGATTGTGCGCTTCAGCTAGCAACGCCGAGGTAGGCTTAAATGTGCTGGAATTGCCGTGGCCCTTCGCATCCAGGAGTTTGGGGCCAAGCCTAAACCCTGAAGACCCTAAACCTAAATCCGAAAAACCCTAAACCCTGAAAAATTAATACCCTAAACCAACATGTATGGGGTAGGGTCAAATGTGACGCGTGCATGTTGCGAGGGCCCAGTGCGGAGTTGTAAAAGGGGTAGGGTCGATTGCGACGTTCTCCGCGCTCGAAGCGGGGTAGAGTCAACGTTTAGGGTCGTATGCAACTGCACTTGCTTTGTCTTTTTTCAGGAATCCCGGGTTCCGAAGTGTTGCGCCGTGTTGGGGCTCTTCAAAAAAAGACAAGTCACCCATGCATGTGCTGATCAGGTACCCCTTACTTTGGTGGTTTGGATTGGTGCTGTTTGGGGTTTATACCCCAGGTCCTTTTGAAACCAAATTAGTGAAGGTACGAAGGTCCAAACCGCCAATGAGAAGGAAGCTGACTTGATTGACTTGGTCCAGACCAAACTACCTATGAGAAGGAAGCTGGCTTGTTATTCCTTGGTTGCTTCTTGGTGTCTTCAGTGTTTGGAACGGTTGCCCCCCCCCCCCCCCGGCCCCCTCCCGCTTAACCGCAGATCTTGGAAGCCATCGAGAAGTCTCGGGCGCCAGGGCCTCAGCGGATTCCGTTCGTTCCGCGTGCGCGGGTCTCCTTAAATGAGCCGCGATCAACACGCTGCGGCCGCCTGCTTAGTTCTTTACATGGTTCTGGGTAGACCATTTTAATACCGGGTCTTGATTGTGACTCAAATGAGCCACGATCACATTTGGGGTAGTTGAAGCTTAGGCACAGCCCCAACCACAAATGGGTGGCCGCCTTGGTAACTCTTTCCATTTCAAGTCCTTGTACTTGTTTGAGTTGGCATTGGCGTTGTTTTTTTGCAGCTGTGAATTGTGCGCGCTTGTGTTTGAGGGGATCCTGCTTGGGGTTTGCCAAAGAGATACCGGGTCGCCATTCAGCGAGCTGCAAGCGTGGCCGGGAGGTGTATCGCCGATGGTACCTTAGAGAACGTCCATAGTGATTGCGGCTTTCTGATCTGCAACCCCCTTGTTTCTACCCTGGATTGCCCTGTTTACCTATCACTCGCCATGGTTTGCAGTCAGTAGATGATGCAGCCTTTTCCAGGCTGGAGTGCTGTGTACTTAGTTCCTGCGAGTCTGCAGAGCAGGCAAATGCTTAGACCTTGGCCTTTCAGGACAATGGCTGGTGCACCATGGCAAAAGTATTGGGAGAACCTGTTTGCAAAATGAACCGATTCAAAGCACTCAAGCTGAGTTGTCCAAAAATGAGCTGTCCACATATGGGCGGCAGGCGACAGGGAAACACTTCTGTTGAATCCGATCACTTTGCAAGGAACAAAGACCTACCTCTTGCTTTGCTTCGCGCGGCTTGCAAAAACAGAAAAGCAATAACCCTGGGATTTAAATGAGAGCCAGAAGGGTTGAGACTCCGGTTTTGACACATTGCACCAGAAAAGAAGCACCTGTTTTTTTCTTTTTCTTAAAATGGTCAGTCCCAGAAAGGCTGTTTCTTTGTCTACCGTTCGGGTCACTGGCTGCAACTGGATTGCCACACAAATCAGGGTTCCCATGTCGCACGCGCCAGGTTCAAGCTGCCGTCGCCCTGGACAATGGGCCTCTTGCCGAGATCTCGGCTGGGGCGGTTCATTGGGTCGCCATGAAAAACACGGGCCATGCCATATGGCTGTGGGTCAAAACCAATGCAACCATTTTGGGGTAGGTGAATCACCCATTTTAGTGGGGATTGGGATGTTCACTGGGGGTACGGGGTTTTGACCCATGGCCATATTGCCGTTGAATCTTGGAACGTTAGCATGGCGACATGCAAGTACTCATTCTAAGCTATGCTTCTTTCCAGAATCCACTCATTTGCCGAAGAGAAGGCTTCCTGAAAAGGATCGGGAGTTTCTTGTGCGGGGAGGGCATGGGGCAATTGCCTCACCTGCGCCCAGGATGCTGCTGGCTGAAATCCATTGCGTCGGCCTTCCAGCACCGCAGATTTGTGTGAGGGGGAGTTGTCAAATAGATGGCTCCTTTTTCGGTCCTGGTGCCGCCTTTTCAAAGCCGATCCCAAAACGACCCCTGCTTTTGACAATCCCGCGGAGAAGAAATAGGGACTGGGAAGCGTGTTGGGGGATGTAGGGTTTGGCAGCAACGACTCGGGGATGACTAGCCGAAGATCTGATTCAGATAGGCCTGACCCGAGGTGCCGAACCTGAAGACGAATCTTATGTTCGAGGTGGAGGCGACACTTCAGCACTCAGCTCGGCGGGAGTTGGGGTACCGTGGCTTCGCACCAACGGAGACAGTGGTTTCTAGCGACAGACACCAAGAGGTGGCGCGGCAGCACCAAGAGTGGGGTCAGTGCTTCAGGACTGTGGATTTCCAACTCCGCTTTGCAGCAGTGATCAAATAAACTAAACCCTGTGAATACTGAATGAAAGCAAACCCAGCTCTCAACTTGTGCGAAATGGGTTTTGTGCACGGTGTGATCTTCCTCAATCCCGACAACTTGGTATTGCGTGGGACACTTCAGCACTTCAACACATGCGAACCTCTGACAAGTGTCGGTCAAGCAGGTAGTTGGCACAGATATATGGCTATAGGGCGCCACCCCAAAAGTGGTCCCCCATTTCAGTAGGATTCACGCCCTTGTGAAGTGTATGAAATGTGCACAAAGTATGCTGGCTTCTTGTGCAAAGGATGCATCAATCGCAATATTGAGAGGAATATCGGTATTGAGCAGTGAGTGAACTAATTCTAGACTCTATCGTTGAACTATTTGTCAAAACTACGCCCTCCAAGCCAAGTCCCCTCAACATAGTCAGTTTTGTGCCATCTTTCTTCGCACACTTCCCACACCGACGTTACCCACTTGCTGAGCAAAAGCACTTGTGTAAGTCTATGCAGACCCTGATTTACTCGTACTTGCTTGATTCATGGTTCAAGATCCATCCGCAAGATCCTTGCGGCCGATGGTGATCTCCCTTGTGGTTGCGCCATGGGTTGGGATCTGATTTCTGACCTCAGAATCTTGGGAGCGTCGTCTGGCCACCTCAGCCTGCCACTATTCTTTGGCAGCTTGAGAGGAGTTTCAAATGCACCCAGCGGGTGAATACGGGTGTGACATTGTTGCTTGCGCATGTTTGTTCACCCAAATCCCGTTCTAAATCGATTTTTGCTGAACAAATTCATGCCGATTTCCTGTGGACACCAGAAAAGCCGCCGAAGATCCGTGTCTTCTTTGGGTCGGACGTCGGATGGCTCAAAAAGTCGCAGGTGCTGTTCCGACACCTGGAGCTTGAGATCAACGCTTTCCCCAAGAGCGCGCGGGGCCTCGGGGCTTGTGGACTTGAGAGCAGTTGCGTGGCGCTCCCGGCGAATCGACCTGCCGGCTGCGAAGAAAAGCCCTTGGAGTTTCTAGGCCCAGTGCTCTCTTACCCTTTTTTGGGGGAGGGTTTTCCTACTACAATAGACTACAGAAAAAGGGTACCCCTCTTCTAACCTCTCTACTGGAGGACCTAGGCTTTCTTGCTGAGGCTTAATAGGAACCGCCAGTTGGATGGTTTATGGAGGTCATGTCCTCATTCCCGGAGCACCAGCGAGTTTTATATTGTACAGGGATGTATGTCGTGGCCTAAAAGTTGAAGCCTGACGGGATCAACAAACTAAGCAACAGGAGCGGAACCTTATGGCTCCTTCAGTCCTTTCCTCGGCAATTGCAAGGGCCTTTGTTCCCACGCTTGTCAGGGACCCTCTGAAGAGGGGACTCCCCCACCCAAAAGGCCCCCTAAGGCCCCTAGGCCTTAGTCACTAATATTTGATAGCCATGGAATAGGGATTGGGGTCCCCTTTTGCGGGGCCCTTGACAACCCATGGGAATGGTGCTACTTACGCCCTGAACTCGACTCCCCGAGCACCTTCGTCAGGATTTGCTGCGGACGCGACGCTCTCCAATGGGAGGCACGACGTTTGAACCTTTGAAGTGCCAATATGGGTGATATTTTGAGTGTACCACAGTCGAACAAGAAGCCAAGAAGATTTATTATTGTTTCTTAGGGGGGGTCCCACCAATATAGACACATACCCCTTACCCGTATTAGGATAGCATAGGAAAACCTTTTCTAGCCCAAAGGAAGTCAACATGACACAAGGCGGCGTGTGGGAAGCAAACACATGGAGCCTCAATGCGCAATCTGAATAGGCATGAGGGTCGGTCTGTGTTGTAAAGAGTGCTGGAGAGTGGCAATCTTGAGTCACGTCTCCAGGTCTGAAGCCAAACGTGCGAACTCATCCCAAACCCAAACCGTTCTCCTCGTGCTCGTGGGAGCCAGATGCTGAGAACCGTGTTTACTCCGAACGGGTCATTTGACTGCCATGGTGAACGGCATCAGGGTCTAGTGCCCATTCTATTCATGTATTGTCCTTGTGCCTATCAAAAACTGCCCATATTCACCGGATGTTGAGCTCTTGGTTTAGAAGAAGTATCAAAGTGGAAGAATTGGTTTTCGGCCAGGCGAACCTCGCTGATACTTGAAGGGACTGGAACCTTCGCTAAAGCCTGTTGCATGTTTGGTCAACGTGCCCTGTGAGGTAGACGTTTCCCGGGAATGCCCGCAACCTTTTGCAATGGACTTCAGGCTGAACCCATGCCTCACTTTTTTGACTTGTTCTGTTCACTGCCCATATTCCTTGACCGACATCGCATTTGTGGAGTATGCCGTTGTACTTGAGCAACACCTGGTCCTGTCAGCAAGTTGGGGCCCTGTCAAAAATGTAGTTTCATGTGTGCTGACAAAATGTTGCCCCTTCGAGATCCCTTTTGCATCGCAAAAAACATATTTGTGTCACATTGGAGAGCAACCCACAAAATGGGCCTTTTTGTGTTCCCTTAAGTAACAAGGGGCAAACAGTGGAACGCCAGAGTGGTCAAAACACCTCGGTTTATTTGGGTTTGGATGGGACTGCTCAAAATTATTGTTTAGCGGGACCATGACCATGGCCATGAGTTTAACTCTGGGTCTAGGATAAGGGCAATCCCATGAGGGTGCGGGTTTGTGTGGGTCCAAAACGGTATCAGAAGTCGATCGGGATTCAAGTCCACTTTTGGATTCAAAGGATTCTGAGTAGGTGATAGCTCCCCTTGAGAGCCGGAGGTCCAATTTGGGACCATAGGCCTTCCTCTCGCCAGGAGTTGACATGGGCACCGCGCGACCGGCGCCGCAGGAGGGGGTCTGGGCTCTGCGGTGCCTCTTTTGGAACCAATCTGCGTTTTCAACTTTGGTTTCCTGAGCAACCCAAAAGGGTGCTCTCAAGACTGACCATCTTTGTGTTGTTTCGTCAAAAGCTAGGCAGTGTGCATCTGCAAAAAAGGTGAACAGCTTGTTTTCTCTCCGGCGAATGGGGTCCGGATTGTTCAACCTGGTGGTTTCTTAGGAGTGGTTCTGATTCAATCTTTATGGCTATTTGGTAACGGATTTTGGGACTTGGTTTTTTGGGACCTTTAATTCGATGGATCTGTTGTGGCATTTCCATTGGACCCACAAAAAAGCTAAGCTTCTTGCAGAGGGGTCCACAGCAACCAAGACATGGGACACCCGCCGATGAATCAATGAGAAGTTCATCCATAGGCCTTTCGGCAAGCTGCTGACTGGTTGGTTTAAACATGGGCCTACAGAGAGTTTTTTGGGGTGGAACCATGTCCTTCTTGAGAAACTAGAGTCGGGTTCCACTGGTGATTGTTTTTATGCCCGATTTACCAGGGGCCATGATACTGTGGATGGACGAAATCCTGCACCACTTGGAAACCATAAAAAAACCATTGTTTGTTATGGGAAACCATTGTGTGTTGGCATTTACAGACGAATCATCATTCCGGGGTTTCTTAGGTGGTGCAGGATTTCGTTCATCCACAGTATGTGCTTTGTCTTCTTCCTTTTCCGAACGGCAATATGTGGGTGGCACCGGTTGCGGCCAGGAGCCGGAAGTGCCCAGGAGCCTGGACATTACAAAAAATGTGGCCCCACCCCGCCAAAAAAAGAAGCGCCTCCCCAATAATTTGCGCATATCTTTCTAGGGGCACTGGGCAGGAGTTTGGAAAGCCCAAAAGGTGTTCTTGAGTAGTCTTCATTAGTGATGTACCATAGTGTTGCATTATAGCATCATGCATATGGCTAAAGTAAAAGGTGCACTTTACTCTTGCTATATGTTAAGTAGTTCTGACCTTCCAATAGGTTTTCAGCCGCTGGGAACGTGCACAGCACCCGCTCTCAGCCCGCGACGCCATGGCGTCAGGTGCCGACGGCTGTCACCCCGCAATCGCAAAGATGAACGAAGCAGTAGCTGACGAGCTAGTGAGGGGTGATAGACCGTAAGGCAGAGGACCTACGAATCCATCCCGAAGATCCAAGAGCAGCTTTCCGGACGCACTTGCGCCCTTCACTTCGGGAAGAGCTACCTCGTGGAGGCCCAGTACCGAGTGGCGGGCCACAACCAGGACAGCGTGCCCTCAGCCGCAAAGCCAAGGGGAATCGAGGATGGGACCGGAACCGTCGCGGCCAAGACCGTTGGGGATGGCGCTGAGGTGATTGGGTGAGGCGCGCATGGTTGTAGAATAATCGCATCTTCCTTGCGCGACATGTTGCTGCCGTAACCTTGTGGGTGAGTTCGATTCAATCTCATTCAATAACATCATATGGCATCAGCATAGTGTTGGACTGTTGCCGGCCCGGCGGAAGCACTGCCTCCATCTTCAAGTCATGAACTCATGTCGATACTACAAGCCATTGGGATGGCTGGCAGAAGCCGTGGCTGGCCATCACAAATCTGGCACGTCGCCCGCGTGCGCGGCAGTTGCAGCTTTGTGCTCAAGCCATTGATTGCTCATTGAACGTAGGGCGACATTTCCCTGCACATCATTCATAATTTGACACCCGCCCGAGGCCTGCATTGCCATCGCCTCAGAATACTTTGCGCCAGGCCCAGGGGATGGTGGGATGGATTCTCACCATTCCTCCGCAAAGCGGGGGGTGTTGTTGAGTAGTCTCCATGAGAGATGTACCATAGTGTTGCATGGTACCATCATGCACATATGGCTCAAGTAAAAAGGTGCGCTTCACTCTTGCTGTATGTTAGGTAGTTCTGACCTTTCAACAGGATGCCAAGCTATGTAGGGAAGTGGGTTACCTCGAGAGTTAGTTCACACATGGTGATGACCTACCTACTCTCGCAGAAGCACAATTGTGGCCAGGCAACGCGCACAGGGAAACCAAGAAAGAAGCCCGTTTTCGTCAACTCGATCCGCGCAGGAGACCGGATGGTGCCTTTTGGAAACAACAAGAAGCAAACATGTTTTTTGTTGAAATAATCATCAGATGTATGCATATACAGAGAGAGAGAGAGAGAGAGAGAGAGGGAGAGAGCTAGAGATAGCGCAGGGCCTATGTTATCAACATGTTTCAACATGAGTTGGAACCCTTATCGACGGGGTTACCATTCAAATAAGACACGCCATGTCGATGGCTTCTCGTTCCTTTTCCTCGCTGAGGCCAGCAATCAGCCAAAGGCCGGATCCCGAGCTAAGAAACGGCGGGTAGGGATTGTTCAGGGGTCTGAGCCTTTCAATGTAAAGGTCTTGACTGGCTAAGGGGAACCATGACCTTGACCTACATTAGGAGTACGAAAGGAGTTAGTTTTGTCTGCGGTACAAGTAAGCACTTGGTGATCGGCCTAACGTTGTCCTCCAATGCTTTGGCAGGCGGGGCGTCAGTGTCGCGTGGAATACCCAAAAGCTCACACCACTTTCCGGGTTTTCAACAAACCCAGCCAGGCATGCGCACGCCGCCGGGTACACGGCTTGGGGTGTGCGCCTCAGGTGTTGAAGCGGGGTTTCCTCAACTTGGGTTGTGTCCGTTTGGCTCCGTTGAACGACTCCAAAAAAATGCGCTCCAAAGACGAACTGCTTTCAGAGTTTTTCGACCCTGAGTCAAACCTAATGCAGGGTGGCTGCACCAAGACTCTGGATGGGCATTTGACATAGTCCTTTAGGTTTTGAGAAACAGACCTCACCTGGAGCGAGCCAACGATGCAATCGCATGATCTGTTTGAATGCGGTCGGTTTCCTATTTGTGCAAAAGTCCTTCTCGCAAATTTGTCGCATGGAAACCAAAAGGAGACACCGTTAGTACTAGTTTAAATGAGTTTTTTTGGTTTCCGGGGACCATGCAACCTCATCCCTCAAGCAACCTCATGAAGTTACTCACCACACACGTCACAATTTTGCGGTTCATGTTTGTCTGGGAGTACATCATTGCATTCGTTTCAGGATGTGTTTTCCACAATTGATTTCAATGCGACTCTATAGTATTTGGACAGTTTTTTTCCAGGGCATGTATTAGCAGATGCCTTATCCAAAGCGAATGCGTTCCTTTCCTGAACCCAATGTATCTCCTGTTTCCGGACCAAAGCAAGTTGACTTTGCCAGAAACAAAACAAGAAAAGTGAAGAAAGGCAAAGAGGTCCACCCTTGCACGCAGCCGCGCGCGTATGTATCGTTTGGCTCTGCAGTGCAGGGCCGCTCATCGCTTGCCAGTGGCTTTAGCAGCGAAGGCAACAAATGCGGGCTACGGTAAAAACTTACTCGCGTAATCAAGCTGGCCCACCCAGCATCAACGTGGAGGGGATTTACAGGCGTTTGGCTCGTGTGCTCTGCCATCTTTTTGAGCACTCGCAGCTGTCGCCAACTTGTAGCTGTTGGCATTTGGCATGATCATAATACGTGTGTAACACGTTGCTCGTGCCAGTTTTCTCAAGTTCTTGCAACGGAATGTCGAACTGCATTTCTTTTCGTTCACGTTTGCCTGGCACACCCAGCTTTGCAATCCGTACTTTTTCCTGAACCAGTTGCTTTCTGACCCAAGCAGCTGCCAGAAGCTGAAGTGATTGAAGCCTTTGCGTCCCAAAGTGGGAACATGCATAGGCAAAAAATGGCCGCGAAAGCACACGCACGAAAGCGTAAGAAAGCCAACAAATCGCGCAAGAATGTGCAAAAATGCGCAAGAGTTCCCGAAACTGCGGTCAGGGCATCAGGAGTTGTTTCAATACAGTACATCCTGGCATGTTGGCCTGCGGACAAAGCCAGAGCTGTGTTTGTTGCCCAACAAGCCAAATGTTTTGTGCGTTCGCCAGTGTTTGCAAACAACCCAATCACCCCAACCTTTTTCAGTCAGCAATACAACTTTGACCGAGTTGCAAAATCGTTGCAGGGGAACAGCAGTTTCCCTGATCGCGGCCTGAGAAACAAGTGCAAAACTATTTCTCCAAATGTGTGATAAGCCTTCAGGGCGGCACAAGTTGAACAAGCGGGTCAACGGTACGATTTGAGCCAATCGTGCCCAGAGTAGGCTTGCAACTCAAGCTCACAATGCTTTGCTCCCAGTCAAATTCTAAAGAGCCTGAGGGCAGCCTGAGGCAATTAATCAGCGGTGAA
>CAUJNA010002491.1:264057-269057 GCA_963377175.1 Effrenium voratum | reverse complement strand
TTCTAAGATCGGGGTTCTCCCCAGTATCCCCACCCCCTCAAGTTCCATTTCTGGTTTCCATTTTCCCTTCTATGTGAATACTAGACAAGTGGAAATGGGCACCCTCCACCCCCTGCCCCCTTAAGGTGGGTATGGGTCAAAATTGAACCACCAATTGGTCCGCAGGCTTTAGTCCTTCTTTCCATGTAACAGGGTTCCATTTGTGGCACCTATTTGTGACCCACAGCCAGGTAGGCGGGGGATTCCCTTGTCGAAAGGCCTCACAACCGATCCCAGTGTGAGCTGAGAGGTGGCTGGCCACGGGTGTGGACCGCGCCGTCAAGGAAGTGCTCCATGCCGTGGCCCGACACCCGGCTCCTTCACCGAGTAGAACTTATGGGATGTTGTAGAGGATGGTTCCCTGGTTCTGGATCCAAAGTTTATAACATCCCTTTGGTCACCCAAGTTCAATAATGTCCAAAGCTCCAACAGGGATGTTTGCTTGAGAATATGTGTTTGTTGTTGTGTCCCTGTTGGGTTTGCAGCGATTTGTTTTGGGGATGTGCTTTGGAAAAACTATGAGGCGTCACTCAGCCAGCTCCATGAACAAACATGGGTTCAGGGCTTGTAAATATGGGTCTGTGTGATTGAGAGGGGGACCCCAAGTACGGCTTCGGTGTTTCTATTGGGGTCCCCTAAAACAAAGGGGTGTCCTCAAAAAAAGACAGACCCATTGGCAAAGCGACAGTAAGGTAAGCTTACGATTCCGTTTCCAATTTCAACTTGGTGAGCGGCCTCCACGTTGCAACATGGACATTTCTTCGGTTGCCATGTTTGCTTCAGGGACCCTCTGGGACCTCCAAAAGGGATGCCCACCAGAGTCCGCAACGTCACAGCTTGTTTAGTCCTTTTGGCTCAGTTGTTCAAAGCGAATCGACCTTTTGACCTTTTGGCTTTCCCATTTTGGTCCATATTTAGTCACGGCCGCAAAAGGTTATTTTTTTGTTGCAAGTCCTTTGGGCAACTGAATTGGGCAAAACCCCTGCGGTTCAAGGCCGCCTCGCCTCAAAACAGCCGCCTGCCTTGAGAAAAGGCCAAGGCCCAGGCTTGCGAGTGAGCCATCAACTGGACCCGAGACCGAAACAAGCAACGCATGATGCAGAGAAGTGTTAGCTTTGGTGCATTTTGCCAAGGGATGTTAGGACTTGCACTGTTTGTTAATCAATGGGTTTTCCGTATTAAACCACTAAAAGTTGAACTTTTAGCAGGGGAGCAGAAGGCAACCAAGTTAGGAGGTTGTCACACACACGCAATGGTCTGTCCATGTGGATGGATCTTCAAGGTGTTGGTTGTCCTGTAGCTGTGCGCGTGTTGGCGCGCATCGAAGCTTTATCTGGAGAATAGTCATTTGACAAGTCACTTTTCCGAAGTTGCTTCTACTTGTGCGGCTTGCTTGTGGGTATCCTTTTCAATCTGGTGGATGTGAGATTTCCCGGCTGATTCAGGGGTGTTCAAGCACCAGGTGAGGCGCAGTTCGGGCAGACCCGCCCTTTCAAAACGAGTTTGGTTAAACAATATCACACACCCCTGAAGGGGCACTCCTCCCCCCCCACCCCAACACACCGCCAAAAAACATCCTTATTTGGTTTGGTGTGGAAAGGAGGGTTGTGTGTGTGTGTGATTTGGGGTCCTAGGAACATTTCTATGACTCAATTCTTCAGTGGCACCCTTTCTCTCTTGTTCTTTGGTGGTTTGCTCACGAAGAATGACACCAAAGGGATCCATCATAGGTCGTAGGGTTCATGCCAAGTCAATCGGCTTTGCTGCAGCATACATGACAAACAATCAGTACATATCAGTCTTAACCTCCGAAGCGGAGATTTCCCGCTAGAAACAAGGGCTTACTTTACTCACTGAGCATCTCAACGGTGGCATCCTGTTCCTTTGGGAAACCTCGCTTCGGGAAGCCTCCAATTGTTCGTCTCAGTCTCGGTACGCTGAGATGGAGCAATCCGTGACCATCGCCTGCTACTCCTCGGCTCACTTGGCGCGGAGCTGAAGGGATGAAGACTGATAAGGCTGAGACTTCCCAAAACCTTTGAACTTTTCTCACTTCAAGAGACAAGGCCCGTCATGGGTCGGCAGGTTGGGAATTGGGACCAACAACTGCCGGAGTTGTTTGCTTGAGTTCCGTTTCGACTCTGCTTACTTTTTGTGAAGGCTGTTTTAGTCGTAAATAAAAAGTGTGGTTATGCTTTTGTGCCAATCCACTCAGGAAGTGACTTTCTGGTCGCCCAGTTTGGATCGTTTTTTGTTGATTCCACAAGATGGACCTGTTTCTATCAAAGGGTTGGTTTACCTTTCCTTCAGACCCCAGAGTCTTGGATCCCTTCCCTGAACCAATCGGACTGGGCAAAGGGACCCTACTCACAGAGACCCAAGCTGCAAGCTTAACACTTAGGCAAGGAACTGAGGTGTGTCAGAGGGACCTTTGCGGAGACCCGTTCGGGAACGATGAGGGAATTGGCAGCTCGGTTTTGGCGGAAAGGCCAAAGCGAAGCCTCGGAATGGAATGTGCCTCTGGCGTCATTCCAGCAGTTCCTTTTTGTCAGTTTCTGTCTGAGTCGTTGCTTGGGCAGAGAGCTGGGGACTCGGAGGTGGTTGCCTTCCAGGTGCGAAATTGTTCCGGTCCCATGGTCCTTAAGGCGAAATGTCGCCATCTGGTTTGCTGAATTTGCATTGGGCTTTTGGCAGATTTGAGCGATGAGCTTGAACTGGTTTATTCTGGGAAAGGGCTGCATGTGAAGATCTCATTGAATATTGGCAGGCTGCATTGGCATTGTATCCCCTTTAATCACCGCAAATGGCCGGGGGTGGGAGGTCCAAAGATGTACGATACAATTGTTCAGTCCCCCCTGTCACAAATAAAAGGTGAGCCGCCCCCCCCCCCCCAGCAAGGGAATGTTACTTGGACCACGGCAGGTAATAGCCCAACTTTCAGATTGACTGCAACAGCATGGTGTTAAATACAAGGGTTTCTGCAGGCCCAAAACCAACAAAAGTTGGTGTTTGCGTCTGGGGCTACTTCCACCTGAATCCGGCTGGTGTTTCGTGAGGTCAACAAATAGAACTTGCGTTTGTTAGCCACCCCCCCTCCCCGGCAAAAAGACAGAAAAGTGTGTAAGCCTAAACGTTTTGGGCATCACATCTCCCAGGTTCTCTGCAACAGGTGTATTTGATTCAGGCCCAGGGTGGCTGCTAGGGTTGGACAAACTGTTGTTTAAACAAAGAGGCCGGTTGAAACAATAGGTGTTTAAACATCCCACGGCTTCCAGTTACTACTTTAGTAGCTAACCAGATTTTGCCTCTAAGCGTTTCTCCTCTGGTTACTTGCTATGGGAACTGGAAGCAATGTGAATGTAACAGTGGGCGCAATCCTACATCTTATCCTCACTGAGGCCCTGAAGGACTTCGTCTTTGAGGTCGAGGAGGATCTTCTGAGGAAGGCCAGCTCGCGGTTTTCGTAGCAGAAGGGCCCCGGTTTGGGACCGGTTTTTAAGGTCAACATGAGACTAGCCATTGGAAGAGGGGGTTTTGGTTTTGACACATACCCGAACAATTCAAGCCGCCCCAGGACCCAAATGTGGCAGGCTGCTGTTTTTTGACAAAGGAGGGGACAGCTCTGTCGGTGGCCGGCTGGATGGATGCCACGTTGGCTTCCTTTCGGGGGGTAAATTGGTTTACCTTTCCACTGACCAGTTTTTTGTTTGTTGGTTTCACTCGAAACGTGAACCACTTTTGACTATCGGTTCACGAAGACGGCCACTGGAGTCGCCTCAACACAAGGCACCACTGTAGAGGCCGACCCCAAGCGTTTTGCCCATCATGTATACAGCAACATACGGGGTTTCCATTTGTGTGGCTAAATGATCACTAACCAACAAAGAATGGAACTTCGGTTGTATGTCCTTTTGGTTCCCCTGCCATGCAGCCTTGTCATCGCAGCTTCTATATACTGATTGTTGGACACCCATTCTGGCCCCGGCTCTCGGTAGCCTAGGCCCGTAGGGTGCAGGGCGGAACGGGGAAATGGTGGACGCACTACTGGCGCCTCGCGCTGTCGTGTCTGTGCGCCTTGCGTGCCTGGACCGGGGGAGTTCACTGGGGGGCCCAGTGAGGGACAGTTCGCTCCATCCATCCATCCATCCATCCATCCATGCATCCATTCGTGCACGTATTGATTCAAGCATTCCTTCATACATTTATCCATTTATCCATTTATCCATTCATCCATCCATGCATCCATCCATGCATCAACGGGATTTTGGTCTTTACTTCCTTTTGGTTTCCCTCTGAATCAACACGTCAAGGCTCTGCAACATCGGATCGGAAGTTCGGGGAGCCGTCGCCGACGTAGGCTGCCGGGTACATGTGCGTCTCTGTCGCCAACTCGCTGGCTCTCGTCATGTGTCGGGGCCTTTGGTGCGCCAATTCGAATGAATCGCCCGGTGGCCTCTCACCCGGCCTCTCTTCAGGGTTCCAAGACATCCAAAAACCACCTGCTACAAGGGGATTCACTACTAGTCAGCTTGCAGACATGATTTTCAATCTGGCCCAGCTGTATCCTTCAACTTCAAGAGACCTTGTTTATTGGCAGACGAAAGGCTTACCATGCTGTTTTATTGTTTTGTTGTTCTGTTTGTCCTTTTTGTTCCGCTTCAACCAGCAAACTGGTAAGCTTTTGCAGCGGGCCTCTTGACATCTAACATGAGGCGGCATGCTGTTTGTGGCTTTGAAAAGGGAAATCAAAAGGAACCCACCATTTTTTCAAAGGTCCCCTACAAAGAACACACCCACACGCCACTCCCCAGCAAAGGTTCGAAAGGAATCCTGAAAGGGCCAGGGGGCCGTAATGCTTAGACCTAAAGCT
Organism: Effrenium voratum; assembly: GCA_963377175.1. NCBI lineage: Eukaryota > Dinophyceae > Suessiales > Symbiodiniaceae > Effrenium > Effrenium voratum. Next base: position 264,148 of record CAUJNA010002491.1, on the reverse strand, counting down.
GCTGCCAACTTGTTGCTCGTACTGCTTTTACTGAACATTATTCTAGGCAAAACTGAAGCGACGAAAGTGCTCAGGGGCCTGTTACTGAATC
>CAUJNA010002491.1:241557-259057 GCA_963377175.1 Effrenium voratum | reverse complement strand
ATTCTTACATGACATACCTACTTGAGCATCGCTCGAAGACCCTACTTTCCATCTTAGCAGGTGGCTCTCCAGCACCTGATTTCATGAAGATGTTGCTGATGGTCTATATCAGCTGGTATGATCTCATTGTCAAAATATGGATCCCTGAAAATGGCTGGTTCCATTCTCAACAAGGGTTATAGCAAGGGTGTGCCATTGAACGTCTTTTTTTGCCACCCCGAGTTGGTACCCTCCATTGGTCCAGCTTCGGCCCCGGCGGGTTTCGCTTCGAAGCTCCACTTCGAACTTCGAAAAAGTTTCGCAGGCGCACTGGGGACAAGTCCCCTCCGCTTCTCCGTCAGTGGGCAATCTGCAGGGGGCTCCATGGCGCCCCGGCGAGTGGCAAAGGACAAACGGCGTCCGATTTGGGCCTTGGAGCCACCCACAAAAAATCCTCAGTGACGCTACAGTGCTGAGCTACATGTGCCATGGGAATTTGACTTTGGCATCACTGAAATGACTCTGCGTGTGTTCCACAACTGACATTTCAGAATTTGCTGTACTGTTTTTGCTGCGGCAAAGAAAACACGCGCTAGCTGACTCTTAGTGCTCCAACGGGACCTGGCATTCCATACCGCAGTTGCCTGCCTGAAATCGACTGAAATGAGGCAAAGGAGACCTGTGATTCAATCGCTGTTTGGGTCTCCTCCAACACTAATCCGGTCCCCCTAATTATAAACGGCACTTTTTGGGGCGGGTCCATTAAAAAATGGAAGAAGGAATTATTTGCAATTTGTGTTGCCTCTATATATGAAGCCAAATCAAGAAGTAAGGGGCGCGTTGGGGGTGGTTGCCATTGGCGATCACGCCATTCGGCCCTTGAAGATGGGGTTTTAGGGCCACTTGGTCGGCAGGACCCACGTAATCGCAGAGAGGGCGAAGGTCCCTCTGTCACGGATCTGAATGCCAGGTATGCACTTTCCCTTCAAGAGAAGATTCCCAGCTTTGCCCAAGAGACAATTCCTCGTAGTTCTATTGTACGAGCTTCAAGAATTACGCGCATCATCTTATGATCATATGGCTTAATGTGTTGTTGTATCCCACACAACCCAACGCTAATTCAGCGCCCGTTTTGCTTGTGGGGTGGTTTCGTGCCACTAGCCATAGACTGCGAATTGCGGCAGACGCAAGGCGGTGAACCACCTCTTCGCGCACTCAGCACCTCAGCTCTAATAACTGCACAAGTCCTTAGTGAGCTCACCCATTCAAACGAGCGGCTTGGTTGACCCCAGAAAAAAGAGTCCTTTCTAGCACCCCCCCCAGCAACCAAAATCGCCTTACGTTAACGCAAAAGGCAGTGGTCCAGGAGCGGGTAATCGCTCTGTTACTTGATGACCGCTGTCTGAAATACCATTTGCCTAGCCTCAGGACCCAGTGCAAGGCCTAGCGAGCCGGTCAGACGACAAGATTCTGAGGATTTTGAGTTCGCTCGATTCGGGGTAAAGCGAGGGAAGGCCATGATGTAAGTATTTGAAGACTCAATTCTGATTGCAGGGCTTTGGGCATTTTGTTGAACTTGCAGAGTTAGGCCCGTTCTGTTGGCTGGTTGTGGTAGTTTGGTTCTGATTTAGCTTTGTCCTTGAAGACCTTCCGCACACCCGGGAGAGGACCAGTTGAAAGTGGGAAGCTTTACTCTCAGATTGACATGGGGAACCCCTCTTTCGGGCTCTATAGGTCATTTGCCACGGAGTACCCGAAGCTTCCGAGGGCCGAGTACCTGGCTGTTTCTCCGAGGCGAGCGTGGATGGCGCGCTGATAGCAGCAGGCTCCCCTTATGGCTGTGGCATGGAGAAAGATGAGGAGGACTGCGCGTTTCTTGCCATCATTCTGGACATGTTATTAAAGAAACTCGCCTTGGGGTAAAGTGATTAGATTTATTTGGGGAGGCAACGCATGTGAGCCGCAATCAAAGGCTGATGAATGGGTGCGGATATGTGTTTGTTGTTTCCCATCCCGTGCTGTATGACTTCTTTCATACCAATATTGATTCTGCTTAGCCGGAATTTGAGATCCAGCACGCCGAAGACAGACGAGCAGCGTTCTAAAGCCCCTGCACTTGAAATGATCGCTTGCAGGGCTATATCAGGCAGCACCTTTGGGTGCGCGAAAGGGCTACAATCATTACAATCTGTGTGTTTTGCTTGCATGTAAGCCTCAGTTCGGAGACACTTGCCAACACGGGTGGAAAACACTTCTTTTTCTCTTTTTTTTTCGTCAGACTGCGAAAGCCCGGCGAAATCACTAGCCCAAGCCGTGGTATTAGAAGCACAAACAGCATATTTTGATGCATATTCATAAGGCATCCGGTACCTTCCTCCTGCAGCCATGTTCCTTCCACCACGTGTCGCCCAAGCAAGTAACTATCAGTCAGTTCACTTGCGAAAGCCAATAAATTATTGGTTTCCTGTGTGTTCAATGAGCAGCGAAGCCATGTCGGCAAATCTGTGAACTGTGTAAGTGATTGCCTCATCAAACCTCTCGCGAAAGAAACCTCTTACGCCGCGGCAGCCCCGTGAATGCCGCGAAAGGGGTTTGATATTTCTGTTCGGCGGCAATTGTCTTTAGCACACCGCTCGGATGCGTGCCACGTTGGCTTCTTGGCACAACCATCCAAGCCTTGCGCAAGGGATGGAAGGCCGTCGCATGGCACCACATCAAGGAAGCTACTGGTATGACCTTCCCCAGCCTTCAACATGTCTCTTCTGTTCGGTCAACATATTCACACAAATCATAGTGAGACCAGTGGAGGGACATTGGTGATTTCATGAAATGTCTGACAAACCGGGGCTCATGCGGTACGGCAGCCGCATATGTTCCCATGTCCTTGAATTGTATTCCCAACTGCGCATATTTCCCAAGTTTACCACTTCACGGGGTCTCCCCATGCCCTTTACAGTATCCACACATTTTGACCGTGCCAAAGGGGACATGCTGCCTATCGCTTCCAGTGTGTGGTTGATGCGTTTGCACCGTTGCATGCCAATGCAATTTCGTCAAGTTCAGAAAAACAATATGCACGTGTTCATGACCAGCTTGGTGTGTATTGAGACGCCTTGTGCGTGTTGCTTATGTTTAGAAAGCATTTGCCGATGATCTTCAATTTGTTGGTTCAAGTAGTTATACATGGTGTTCAACGCGCCCAGTCACGAAAGCTTGACATGCGTTTGACCTCGCACTTTTGTTAAGCAGGTTCTTTCATGCATGTGTTATCCTGATTGGCCCCTCTTGCGTGTGTTTGCTCCTGAACAGGACCGGTGCTATTACGGGAATGTCGACATCGAGCAGTCCGTCCGCTGGACGTGGCTGTGCCGATGGAGTTCGCATAATCCACTCCCTTGACACCGGAAGGGGCGCAAGGATCCTGAATTTGGTGTCGCAAGGATCTTTTGCTGGTGTCGGCTTAAAAGGAATCCAAAGGAAAGCCGGGGTTCCTTTGCTCACCTGACATTTCGAGCATGCCGGCCGCCATTGAAGAAGGGTTATTTATAGGTGACATATATATATATATATACACATATATTATATACACATTATATATTGTGTTCATTCTTGCTGTGATTCAATAATTTGTTGGTCGAGTGGTTTGTTTGCATATCGTGTTGCATTAAATGGAGCTTGCTTTGTTCGAAACTTCTTGAATGCAAAATCCAAACGGAAGCTTTGGTTCTTCGTTGCACTATTAGGCACTCATTTATGATATGCATGTTCCTTTGTTTATCATTCAGCGTCTTTTTTTTCGGTGCCTGGATATCCGCGGGTCAACTTAGACGATATCATTCAGTTGTTAATTTGCTTTTTCCATGTTTTCAAAGTCCATTTGAATTGAACATGCTTTGAAGTGCCTCCAAATAAATCCGGACGGGGGCTGGACGGAAAGTCAAAATCTACTCATCGGGGGGGTGGGATTGATCGTTTATATGCCTTGCCATGAAAAACAGAAAGAGTTTGGTGCATTGGGTTTCCCTAGGGGCCTAGGCATCTCGTCACATTTGGAGACGAAGACAACTTTCTTCCACGTGCATCACGAGAATCCAAGGGCGGAAATGGCTGTGGGTGAAATATACATACCAAACCCTAGTAAGTGGACACATGGACTAAAACCAGCAGGTTTCTGGTGGTTTAATTTTGACCATACCCAAATGACAAGAGAAAGCCGATCGGCAAATTGGGCTTGCCATTTTCTGCATGGGAAGTCATGGCCTCTTCCATGGGGTTGTCCCACTGGGTTCTTGGGTGAGGCGCCTAGTCGGCAGTGTGCCATTACAAAAACTCGGGACTTGTTGGGAAGTGGTTTGGTCTGGGCACCAAACTTCTGGCAACTTGGTTTCAACACGTAGCTGTCCTGAATTCTTCTTTAAACCCATCATTTGGATCCCCTCCCTGAAAGGTTTTTCGCCTTAGCACTCAGCCCTTCTTTTTTTCTGTTTTCCCACTTGCCAACTAAACGATTCCCTTTTCTTAAGGCCTTATTGAGTTCTGGGAAACGTTTCCCCTTTGGCCCAGGTGGGGGCGATACGCCCAAAACTTGATCGACGACCCATCCAACCTGCCTCTCGCCAGAGCTTGAAAGATGGACATCCCATTTCCACCGGAACAAGTCGTTTGTTTGTTTTGTTTTGTTTTGTTTTGTTTTGTTTTTTGTTGTTGTTGTTGCTTGCTTGCTTGCTTGCTTGCTTGCTTGCTTGCTTGCTTGCTTGCTTGCTTGCTTGCTTGCTTGCTTGCTTGCTTGCTTGCTTGCTTGCTTGCTTGCTTGCTTGCTTGCTTGCTTGCTTGCTTGCTTGCTTGCTTGCTTGCTTGCTGGTTTGTTTGTCTCGTCCTTGCGGCAGGGGCACAAGCCAGTTTCCCCTGTCCTGGATGTCAGTCCACGGCCAGCTCATTCGACCGTAGACGTCCTCAAAACGGGAAGAGACGTCCTCATTCGGGGGAATTCCTAGCTTCAAATTGCTGGCAGGTGTCATCCGGCCTTTTGATTGTTGAGTGTTTCTCAAAGTTGCACCCAAATGGCCAAGGTTTCCTCGTTTGGAGTTTGTTGTCTTCAATTTCCAAGCAAAGTCCACCGTGTTGAGAAATGCCCGGAGCTTTTTGACTCGACTCTGCCAGGAGTTGATTGTGACTCACAGACCTCCCGGGCAAGCAAGCAAAGCAAGCCAGCAGCTCCTTTCGGCGCTCCCAGAAGCTTTGGTGCCCGAAATTCGCTTGCCACTTGGCCTGCTGAAGGTCTAGAGTGGTTTCGTTTCCGCATGGGCTCGTTTTGACCCTCTTCGGCCCATTCATAGGGGTGATTCTACCCCTCGAATGCTATTCTCATTTCACTCACTTGGATGTTTGTCCTCTGAGAAAATAGGTTGTGACCATGGTTATAAACAACTTACTCAGCCTGGCAACATAGTGGGTGTTTCTTGTGCTTTGCCGCTTAGCCAAACCCACGCGAGGTACCCTCAACAAGCACGCAAAGTGTACGCGTGAGGTACGAGTCGCATCCCTCGGGTTTAATCGGGCCGAGTTTGAGGAACAAGGTGCCCGTGTTGCTCTTCAACGGCAAGAGCGACGAGTGCGTGTACACCAGGCCGAATGGGGGCTGGTCCACACATAAATGTGTCAAATAGGACTGCCCCCAAAATGGTGGTTGTCTTGTTTCCGTTGAAGCCAACCACACAAATGATACCACAAAATACCACATACCCACATATTTCACATGTTAGAGTTAGTGTTCGCTAATGGAATGCAGCCAGAAAATATGACCTTGTACCCCAGACTTGAGGCGAGGATTTTCCGGCGGGCTTTGTTTGGTCGTTTTGTGGTCGGGGACCCCCTGAGCGATGTTTCCCGTGGGGAGGGCGGGAAAAAGGGGAATTTGGCGACCATGCCCCTGCCGCCATTGGTGAGAGAACAAACCTTTCTCGGGCGTTCCATGGGCATGATCCTGTTTGAGGAGTAAAAGGCAATGAGTCCCAGAAGCAAGAACCCTGTTTTTCTAGAAACCGTTTTGTTGGTCCTTTTTTAGTAATCTTTTCGTACTCTTTTAACCTTCTACAGGGGTGGAACCACAAAAGCCGCATCCAAACCGATTTCCAGAGTTTTGGGGTGGTGCCCGAATGGGAAGATCAACCAAGCCTTGGCGGCATTCCTTACTTTTTGGAAACCCGAAGCTTTGCAGTTTCTCCCCCCTCTTGCCCCCGCGAACTGTTTCTGCGTTCAGCAGTGCAAGCTAGACGGCCGCGTAGCAGACCAGTTGCGAACATGTGCGAGCAGAGCTCGGAATGCTTGACATGTTTGGTTTAGAACTACCAGGTTCTTTGGGATGGAGGTTACTCTTCGACCGCTTTTTTCAGAGACGAGCGTTTTCGCGACAGCGATAGCGCGCCTCGGACTCGATGAAGCCTCAGCAAGAGGAGTAGGACAGTTCTACGAAACATGGTTCTGGCACTCGTGTTTTTTTTAGCTTGGCAGTGGTTTAGTTACAGGATTCCATGGTCCAAAAGGGCGAGGCTCTTTTTTGGTGATTGTTTGGCCAGGGTAATGCGGGACACCTTCAAGACGCTGCAGTACTTTGTGGACAAGGACTACCTCTTCAGGTCCTTCAACACCAGTTGGGGCCCCAAAGCCGAAGGTACATGAAAACAACAAGCAAGTGCTTGGGCTCATTGGGTGTATGGTATACTATATATATATGGAATAATGTATAATATATGTATCATCCCAAGAGACGAAACACCCAAATAAAAGCAGACTGTGGTTGATCCCATACTTGACTTGGGAGAATGCGCATGCTCGACAGCTGCCCCGACCTGGCTGCTTCGTTTGTTGTTGGGGTGTCAATGGACGTAGTCTCCAAGACTCAAACTGGGTCATGAGACACAGTTGTACACGGCTCCAGTGGTGATTGGGTTGACGTCAGGTTACTTCCCGCTTCTGTACCAAGCTGTTCTCCAAACCCATGGGGTTTTTCATCTCAAGATGACCTGCGGTCATAGGGGCCCCAAAAGGTGAGTCTGAGAACCCCTGAAAATGGATCCACTTGAGGGGACCCAGTCAGAATTGGACTCCCACAATTGCTTCTCTAAGGCCCGAAAGCCTTTTGGCTTCCCTTCAAACCGTATGGGGCCCACTTCAAAATGCGGCCGCTTGAGGGACCCGAAGATACCTCTTCGATATGCCTTGTTGGTTTCTCTTCAGAAGCCCATAAACATGTTCTCACACAGGGGCTGACCGCCAAGGGCAATCATGTGTTTGCCATGAGAAAGAAATCCATTTGTTCGGAGGCCCAATCCAAACCCAACTGATCAACTCGCAGGTTCTTAAAGAATCATCCGCAGTGTCGAAGGAAAGCCACAAGGGATGGTTCAGTTCGGATTTTTCCCCCACGGAAAGCCTCAATATTTGTCCTTTTGGTGGCTTATGTTGAGTGAGTTCCCTTTATGGATTTTGGCGGTGCTGGAAGTCGAAAGAATCGCCCCGCAAAAACCCGTCACCCACCGCTCCCAAAACGCGCGCGCCTTCGCGCGCGCGCGCGAGCGGGAATTCGCCGAGATGCCGCGCACGTCTGGAGCTTGGACCACGGCCAGTGCCACTGCCCCTCGGCCCGGGCTGAGACGACTGCGCGCTGCCAACCGGTTGCTGGACTTCAGTCACGTTTTTGGAAGTCCATTGGTGGGTATCGTTTTTGTGTCAGTACTCTTTTTGGGCTTGGTTTTGAAGGGAACACCATATGTCTTTTGTGTCGGTACTTTTTTTGGGCTTGGTTTTAAAGGAAAGATAAGGGAGCCAAAACGACACCAACCATGTTTTGGGCTGCCTATTTTGAGACACTCCCAGTCTTGGAATGCCATTTTTCCGGAAGACCATTTGAGTGTTAGACAGGGGCAGTCTACTCAAGAAGTGAGACCTTCTTTGTGTTGTTCTACGGGGAAACCCAAAAGAATCCTAACTCACACTTAGTTCAGGTTCATTGGCTTGACTCCGCCCCTCCAGACTATAGTATGTGCCCTTTAACTACTTATGATTAGTTGGGTTACAGCTCCTTATGAAAAGATATCCTGCCTTAGCTTGGGCAGGAGTGGATCGCCTTTGAGTTGCGAGTCGATTTATTTGAGGGGAACCCTCTGCTTACGTCATGGGTGTGTACCCAAAGCGAACATTACCTGGAGCCTCCATTGCTACCTTAATTTTTGCTACGAAATATTTTTGCTCGTGACACGTTCTTCTCAAAAAAACGCTCGTTTTAACAGAAAGTGCTCGAGACATCCGCGCAAATGCAATTTGCTACCTGCGATTCGTAGCATTGTTTGAATTTGCGCTCGTTTGCGTTTTTTTGCGCCGATTTGCGCTCGTTTTGCACTTTTTTTGCACATTTGTGCGCCCGTTTTGGCGGCAACTTGACCATGGGGAAGAAGAAAAAACACGGCCGAATGGGATTTCTGCCCGAATCGTCAAAAAGCGCTCGGAAGCGAATGGGAGGCAAAAAGTGCTACGTCGAGTCAATTTTGGTATCGAACAAGGGGGGAGGCAGAAATTTATGCTACGATGGAGGTTCCAGGTAATATGGCCGTTTTCATGCTTTAAGCAACTTGTTCAAGATGCGAGGGTTGCACTTGCCAGCCCTTGCGTGAACAGCCTTCAGAAGGCTGGTGCACCCTGAGACAAAATACCGCACAACCATTGTGGTTACGTACAGGACCATGGCCACCTGTTGGATACCTCGGCTGCCAGGCTTTTCCACAAGGCTGAGCCCAACATTAGTCGGGCTCCAAAGAAATGCGTATCAACAAGTTTGGTTAAACCCCCTTTCTAAGCTCATTGCTTCGGTTATTTCACCGAGTCGGGTCATTTCCTAAGTCTATTCGAGTTGCGTCTCCGGATGTGAGACAAAGCTGGACTCTTGGCCGCACACCTTGCAGGATCAATCTTCCAGGGTCGATATGTATTCCAGTCCCATTTGCCGCAGTCGGCCAGGGGGAAGCCACTGTGTAAAGCAAGGGGGAAGCTCGGAAAGTCCTATTTGCAACTGGAAGCACTGGGTATACGTCTTCCTGGTTCGCAGGGCGTTGCGGTGGACTAAAGCAGCATACAAACATCTGGACAAGAAGTCTTTGGGAGGTCTGCTCATGTGACGAAGCGCTTGCATGTTCAATGCAAAATGTTCCCTTTGTGTTTTTTTTTCCCCTTCATGGTTTTTCCTCGTTGATGTTTCCTCGTTGGTTCCCCGTTATTTTTCGTTGGTCTTTGGTCTTTGGTCTTCCTCTGTGGTGTTTTTGTTTTTCTGCCAGCCAAAATGTACACTTTTGCATGGGGTCGACTCCACTCGTTTGGCCCATTGGGCAGAAGCTTGATTCAAGCGCGGCAGTTCAGCGCCTTCGTGGCTATGGCCGTATCAGCATATTGGTCTCGGCAAAATGTCCAGTGGTCTGTGGTTTCATCTGTCAGTGTCACGCATTTATGCCGGGCACTGCGCAGCACGGTGATGCAAGGGGAAACCAAAACTAAGTGGTCTGTGGTTCATTTCAGTCTGTCCTTTTTCCCGATGCTTCCTCACTTCTTTTTTTTAAAAGCCTCGATAATTTTAAAAACGAAGGGCTATAATGTAATGTCCCTCGACCATTAAAAGTAGGGCTAGAGAGAAACTTGGCCAACTTCAGACGGCTTGCTCCCGACCTCCCCGGGCGCTTCTCTGCAGTGAGAGGTTCAAGAACTTTATTGCTGCTTGTTTTACTGAAATAAGCTACCCAGAGGCTCGTGGGCCCTCCTAGGGAGGGTCCGGGGCCCTCCTAGGGAGGGACCGGCCTGTTTGTCGGATACGGGGCCCTCGTGGGCCCCCAGTGCAATCCGGACGGGATGGATGGAACCAAAATGGCCTCGAATCACACCTCCCCTAGCATTACTATCCGACGGTTATCCGACGCCGGGCCCTCGTAGACACTCAGTTTTGGGGGCCCAGGCCCAATTATCCGACGGTCATCCGACGGCTATCCGACGGCCATCCGACAGTTCTCCGACGGCTATCCGACGGCCATCCGACGGTTATCCGACGGTTATCCGATGGTAATCCGAAGCTTGTTTGCAGCCCAAAGGTCCAACAAAAAACCAGCCCGAAACCTCCTACAACCGCGAGGGCCCGCGAGGGCCCAAGGGCCCGAAACATGAGTTGGGAGCGTCTGGGAAACTCTATTTTGTTTGTTGTGTGTGGCTGCCATTCTTTTTGTGCAGTTGGATTTTTTCTAGGCCTGTCACTGGCCTGCTTGGTCGGGCTGCTGATTCTCTTGAAGTGGGATGTTTGTAGTAGGGCTGTGTGGATGTCGCTTTCTTGGCGCAGTTGCTTTTCTTCAGGGCCTGTCGCTGGCCTGCTTGGTCCGGCTGCTGCTTTTCGTGAAGCAATATTTTTCCGAAGGGCTTCTAGTTTGCTTGTTCTGTGTGGCTGCCGTTTTTTTTGGTTGTTGTGCAGTTGGTTCTTTTCAAGGCCTGTCACTGGCTTGCTTGGTCTGCCTGCTGCTTTTCGTGAAGTGTTTTGTTTCCATTGGGTTTCTTTGTGGCTGCCGCTTTGTTTCTCAGTTGGGTTTTTCTTCAGGGCCTGTCACTGGCCTGCTTGGTCGGCCTGCTGCTTTTCGTGATGTTTTTCAGTATAGAGATTATTGTTTTTTGCTTGCTGTCTGTGGCTGCCGTTTTTTGGTGAAGTTGGATTTGTTTCAGGGCCTGTCACTGGCCTGCTCGGTCGGGCTGGTGATTTTAGCGAAGTGGTATTTGTTGTAGGGCTTCGAATTTGCTTGTTGTGTTTGAATGCCACTTTTTTGGTGCAGTTGGATTTTGTTCAGGGCCTGTCACTGGCCTGCCTGGTCGGCCTGCTGCTTTTTGTGAAGTGGATTTTTCCCGAGAGCTTCTAGTTTGCTTGTTGCGTGTGGCTGCCGCGTTCTTTTTTGTGTAGTTGTTGTTTTTATAGGGGCCTGTCACTGGCTTGCTTGGTCGGGCTGCTGCTTTTCGTCGCTTTTCGTGAAGTTGGATTTGTTTAGTCAAGCTTCTAATTTGCTTGTTGTGTGTGGCTGCCATGTTTTTTGTGCAGTTGGATTTTTGCTCAGGGCCTGTCACTGGCCTGCTTGCTTGGGCTGCTGCTTTTCGTGAAGTTGGATTTATTTAGTAGAGCTTCCAATTTGCTTGTTGTGCGTGGCTGCCATGCTTTTTGTGCATGCTGTCACTGGCCTGCTTAGTCAGGCTGCTAATTTTCGTGAAGTTGGATTTTTGTAGTAGGACTTCTAATTTGCTTTTTGTGTGTGGATGCCGCTTTTTTGGTGCAGTTGTTTTTGTTTCAGGGCCTGTCGCTGGCCTGCTTGGTCGGGCTGCTGCTTTTCGCGGTCTTGTCTTTTTTAGTACAGCTGCTGCTTTGTTTGTTGTGTGTGGCTGCCATTTTTTGTTGTTGCGCAGTTGGATTTTGTTCAGGGCCTGTCACTGAAGCGCCTGGTCTGCTGTTTTTCGTAAAGTTTTTTTGATTTTTTAAGTAAGAGTTGCTAATTGCTTGTTGTCCGCGGCTGCCGCTTTTTTGTTCAGGGTCTGTTGCTGGCCTGCTTGGTTGGGCTGCTGCTTTTCGCAAAGTGCTTTTTTTCTGGTTTCTAATTTGGTTGTTGTCTTTGCCTGCCTGTTTTCTGCAGATGTTGTTGGCAATCTTGCTTGCGAAGAGCTGTTGCCTCACGCAGGGTGGTGGGCGGTGGGCGGTGGGCGGTGGGCAGGACATGCGGGTCATCAGGCGGGCCATGCAGGCCACAGCCGGACCAAGCAGGCCAGCGACAGGCCCTGAAGAAAAGCAACTGCGCCAAGAAAGCGACATCCACACAGCCCTACTACAAACATCCCACTTCAAGAGAATCAGCAGCCCGACCAAGCAGGCCAGTGACAGGCCTAGAAAAAATCCAACTGCACAAAAAGCATGGCAGCCACACACAACAAACAAAATAGAGTTTCCCAGACGCTCCCAACTCATGTTTCGGGCCCTTGGGCCCTCGCGGGCCCTCGCGGTCGTAGGAGGTTTCGGGCTGGTTTTTTGTTGGGGGCCTTGGGCTGCAAACAAGCTTCGGATTACCATCGGATAACCGTCGGATAACCGTCGGATGGTCCGTCGGATAGCCGTCGGATGGCCGTCGGATGGCCGTCGGATAGCCGTCGGATAACCGTCGGATAATTGGGCCGGGGCCCCCAAAACTGAGGGTCTACGAGGGCCCGGCGTCGGATACCGTCGGATAGCGTCGGATAACCGTCGGATAACCGTCGGATAGCCGTCGGATAGCCGTCGGATAACCGTCGGATAGCCGTCGGATAGGGGAGGTGTGATTCGAGGCCATTTTGGTCGATCAGCGATCCATTGATCCCGTCCGGATTGCACTACGGGCCCACAAGGCCCCGTATCCGACAAACAGGCGGGTCCTTTCAGGAGGGAGGGCCCCGGACCCTCCCTAGGAAACCCCAACCAAGCAGGCCAGCGACAGGCCCTCCAACTGCGCAAAAAAAACGGCATTTGAACTGTTTGAACTCCCCGTGTAAAGAAACATCACTTTTGGGACCCGGGATTTTGAATTTTTGAATTGTTTGAAAACTCCAAGTACAGAAACATCACGTTGGGGACCCAGGATTTTGAATTTTTTGAATTCCCCAAGTACAGAAACATCACGTTGGGGAACCAGGATTTTGAACTTTTTGAATTCCCCAAGTAAAGAAACATCACTTTGGGGTTTGAACTTTTGAACTCCCCAAGTAAAGAACATCACTTTCGGGACCCGGGATTTTGAACTCCCCAAGTAAAGAAACACCCGGCGGAACATCACTTTCGGGACCCGGGATTTTGAACTCCCCAAGTAAAGAAACACCCGGCGGAACATCACTTTCGGGACCCGGGATTTTGATCTCCCCAAGTAAAGACACATCACATCACTTTAGGGGACCCGGGGTTTTCAGCGTTTTGAACTTTGTTGGTCTCCCCAAATCAGGAACTAGGATTTCACAACCCGGGTTTTTGACCTTTTTGTCGGTCTTTCAATCTCCCCAGCCCAGGAACTCAGATTCGAGGGGCCCTGGATGTTGACCTAGTTGGTTTCTTCCAAAATTCGCAAGTAAAGAAGCATGAATTGAGCGACCCAACTTGCGTAGCTTCTACCAACCCAAACTAAATGAAACAAGCGGCCCCTCCAAACAACCAACCAAAACTAAATGAAACAAGCGGCCCCTCCAAACAACCAACCCAAACTCAATGAAACAAGCAAGCGGCCCCTCCAAACCAGCAACCAAGCCTAATAGAAAACCGGCCCCTCCAAACCACCAACACAAATTAAATAAAACTAGAACTATCAACCCAAACTAATTGGAAAAAATGCCCCTCCACACAACCAACCCAACCAAGCCAGCAACCCAAACCAATGGAAAAACGGCCCCCTCCAAACTACCAACCCAAACCAAATAGAAAAAACGGCCCCTCCACGCAACCAAACGAAACTAAATGAAACAAGCGGCCCCTCCAAACCAGCAACCCAAACTAAATTAAAAAAGCGGCCCCTCCAAACTACCAACCCAAACTAAATGAAACAAACGGCCCCTCCAAACTCCAAACCAGCAACCCAAACTAAATGGCCTCCTAACTACAAACCCAAACACAATGTCAAAAACGACCTCTCCAAACCAGCAAATGGAAAAGCGGACCCCTCCGACCAAACCACCAACGACAATTAAGTGAAACTAGAACCACCAAGCAAAAGTAAATAGAACAAGCGGCCCCTCCACACAAACAACCCAAAACTAAATGAAACAAGCGGCCCCTCCAAACCAGCAACCCAAACCAAATGAAAACAGCGGCCCCCTCCAAACTACCAACCCAAACTAAATGAAACAATTGCCCCCTCCAAACCAGCAACCCAAACGAATGCAAAACCGGCCCTCCAAACCACCAACCCAAACTAGATGGAAAAGCGGGTTAAATGAAGCTAGAACCATCAGCCCAAACTAAATGGAAAACGCGGCCCCTCCAAACCTCTTCTTTGCAAAGCCAGGCCTTCCCCGTTATTTTTATTATGCTTGTGGGTTCTCAGACGCGCATTTTATTGTACCAGGTCCACATTGTATTGCGCCAGGATGATGCCATTGTTCGGGTTATGATTATACATGGCTATGGTTTTTAAGGGGCATGCAAAGCCCGACGCGGCGCGAACCTTGGTACGGAGGTATGTAACGGGGGCTCTTGTAACGCTGTAGCGAGAGAACAGTGCTTGACACTTCCACAATTCCAGCTCGAAAGTTGCATTTTTTGATTCACCCGGCTGCAACGTTTCTTCTGCTGAAGGGCAAGCTCTTTGCAAGTTATTTACATCAATTCTGCTGTTTTAACTGTGTGTTGTTATCTTGTTTTCTATTTATTGTCTTATCTACTTGTTTGATCTTTTATTATTTGTTATGTTTATCTGTCTTTATCTCTTCCTAGTAAACGAAACAGTAGATAATTACTAAGTTCAGATTAAGTGTCCGGTATCTAGACTATCTATTTGCTTTCTCCAATCTGCGCTATGTTGCCACGAGCCTTAGCCCCCCCCCCAACCAGCCCGAGGGCCCGTGAGGGCCCGCGAGGGCCCGAAGGCCCGAAACATGAGTTGGGAGCGTCTGGGTAAATATGTTTTAAAGTCGCTTCATCCCGTTGTAATGACAGGCCGTCATCATGCTGCGTCAAATTGGCTTGTCCCTCACATGCCCGCGCGTGTTTTTTTTTTTGATTTCTTGTCCGCAGCTCCACAGAGTCTCATCGCGTGTTGTTTGTTGATGGTTTAATCGATGTTGAAAGAAAATGAGGCGTGGACACACGACAAACCGTGGACAAACCGTGGAAAGTACGTTTAAAAGCGTGGACAACCATACCCGCAGGGGTTCAACGCATGCCTCATCAGCAGCAATGCCCGGAAGCCACTAGGTTTGAAGCATTTTTCAATTTTTGCCGGACTTCAGTCCCAACATGTAAAGCATTTATGCACGCGTATACTGCAGGCAGGACACCTGGCGATTTTGAAAAGTGAAGCGACCATAAGCTTGGCAAGACGGGGAATGAGTGGCTTGGGCTCAGTCATTTGCAGCTGGGAGGATGAAGGCGGCGTGACTGTCAGTGACCTGACCCTATGCAATTCTTGGGCAACAAAAACCATTACTATTTGGATATTCAGGGCCAAGCGCAAAAAAACGGTCTTTCAGCACAAAACAGTCTAGCAACCTCGACAATTCTTGTAATGGCCTTTGGAAGCCTACTTGTAGGGTGTTGTTTGAGACCCTTTTGGGGGTCTTTTTCAATCGACACACCCACTTGGGAAGGGAACCTCACCAAATACTCAACGAAAAGACGAGCGACTCTCTAATCTTGCAATGTCATTCCTCTTGCAGGAACAAGCAGTTTGGACTGTGGCTTTTGTTTCTTGAGTACCCTGTTTTGGATGGGACACCAAAGAGATCTAAACCATGTTGGGAGTTCCTATTGGAAGGGTTTGCACGTGCCGGCGGCTGAAGACATGAGTTCGGCCTTGAGTCGTCTAACCATGATGGTCCACCCCGTTCAGAAGATCATGGTGCTTGCAGTTGTAGGCTGTTCCAGCCCATCGTCCGGTTTGTTTTAGTTTGGTGTGTGTGTAGACACACAGTTCTTGTTGAGTTTTCCTATGCTGGCGTATGTTTAATGTTGGCTGTGTCAACTTGACTTGGTTCGCCAAATTGTCAGTGCACGATTCGTAAACCCACCGATCAAGGCTTTCTCAGGCGCTGAGGGGAATAACCTGGGCCCAAGGTCCCTGATCGGAGGGTTCTTCTTGAAATTCGATCCTTCCTGGGGCAATGTTGGTCCTGGATTTGGCACTTGAGATTTGTGGTTTAGAGGCACGGGGGCACCTTCTCATTTGGTTTCCACATAAGTTGGAATACTAACCCCCGCGTTTCAAGTCACGTTCGATGCCTCATCTCAAGCGAACCTTGGTTGCTCCAAGGTGGTGCTTGCGCCTCCCTCTATGGGTCGCTGCGCTGCTGCGACGTGAACAACTGCCACTACGATCTTAGCGGCGACTTGTTTGGACAGCGGTGGACGACTGTCGAAAGGGTCCATTTTTTGCTACTTTACGCGAAACCCTGGACGGCTGACTGAATCTGAC
Organism: Effrenium voratum; assembly: GCA_963377175.1. NCBI lineage: Eukaryota > Dinophyceae > Suessiales > Symbiodiniaceae > Effrenium > Effrenium voratum. The sequence continues at coordinate 242,879 of CAUJNA010002491.1, read as the reverse complement.
GCGCGATTCTGCAAGCTCCTGGTCCGGAGCTTCTAGCTTGAGCAAAGGCTATGAATTCAATTGGCGGGCGTTTGGACCAGATTTCCGTGACGCTTTATTTTACCATCAACCATAGTTCACCTTGCGGGCTTGGTGGCCTGGGGACTGGAACGTATATCCCTCGTTCTGAGCAGATTACCAGCGCCTCACACGCGCACGCTGGCTTTCAAGGCCAAGCCCGCCTCACTTAGTTCACAGGGAAGTGTCCATGGCAAAACTCTGGGGTCGCCGTCAAAGACGTGGTCTATTTTTTACTGTAGGCTAAACTTGGAGAGTCATACCATGTTTTTCTTCCATAGAGGCGGGCCAAGAGCCAGGCGATCTCAAGAGAAAATGTGCCCCCACAAGAAAATGGGAGTTGTATTCGGCAAGGTCAGCACCAAGAAACCAGTGATCCACAGAATTTCCACAGGAAGTTTGCAAAGCACCAGACAAGCGCCTACCGGTGCTGGCTTTAATCCTGTCAATATGCAACAGCTTTTGCCCGTGGGGGGTGCCTTCAATGCGGGAACACGCTTCAACATCACAATGGCTTGTTGAACAAGGGCCTTTCAAAATTGGCAGCCATCAGGAGAGGTTAAGCCAACGGCTGGAGGGCTTCCATTTCTCGAGGTGCAAGGAACTGGCGATGTCCCTTGACATGGTTTATGCAGGTTGGGCACTTGGTTCCACGACTTTCAGGGACTAAACAGACAGCATTTTCTGCTACGATCATGAGTTACCCTGGTTTGGAAGTACCCCCCCCATTCTAATCATGTAGCTTTTAACATAGCCCTCATAAACTGTTGAATGGCTGAACATGCGGCTCCATTTTGCTATGCTGTTTGTTTGCAACCTGATCAAGTGTTGTAAGTAAAACGGGCCAGTACAAAAAGGAGCAAATTGAGCAGGCTCACAGACTAGACTTTCGGAAGCCAAGGTTTTTTGGGGGGTAGCAGGACCTGCGTTGCACACGTCTTGGCCATTTTCACCCCCAAGGCACTTCTGTTTGCCAGCCGATTCAACGGAACCACCGGTGACCCTTCAAAGGGCCTGTTGGACGTCCAGATTCCCGCCTAGCTCGTGGATTCCTGCAGAAATGGCATTGCTGCCGACGCTTGCAAAGCTGCATCCTTGTTTGGGGGTACCCTTTTGGGGCTTTCGTTTGAAGGGCGACAAAAAGTACAACCACCATTTTCAGGGATGCTTTCTAAGCCAGCAAAGATGTTTTGGTCGCTCCTGACCAGGTCACCTTCTAGCTTCCCTGCAAAGCCATCAAACACCGGTCCAAACTCACACACTCT
>CAUJNA010002491.1:224120-241457 GCA_963377175.1 Effrenium voratum | reverse complement strand
CGTTGTTTGTGATGCATTTAGAAGCCATCAGGGATGGATCTGCTGGACCGCCTTGTCGGACTCGAGGCGACATGCTGCGGAAGTTCTATGGCTCCATCCGGCCCCGCGTCAAGGCGCACCCAAGGCTCTACCACGTGCACCAGCGCCCTGGGACATCTCCAGAGACCTTAGGGGGAGGGATGGGAGCCAGTTGAGGCTGTGGGTCAAAATCAATGGTACCATTTTGGGGTAAGTGCACCACCCATTTTAGTCTATTTTGGTGGCAGGCTTTTGACCCATGCCCATAAGAGGCTTCTCACCCTTGAGATCCTGGGCTTCAAAGTTTTGAGGTTTGGACTGTTTTAGTGGTAAACAACAAGTTTGTGGGCGTTTGTCGCCCAATCCACTCGTGGCGTGATGCTTTGACCCACAAGTTTGGCTAAACAGGTAGCTCCAGAACACGTACCTCGCACCTAATCGTTGCAGTTTGTTTTCCAGGTCTCAGGGAATTCTGCGGATAAATCCAATACAGCAAACTGCTGGCCAGTTGCACATTTCCCGGTAGGAGGCCCCCTCTTCCCTTCAAAGTACACGAGCGCTTTGGGGTCTTGCAGGACGCCTCCATGGCAAGGGCATATAAGCGAGCCCTGGCAGGCGTTGTCCTGGTGGTTCTCAGCAGGGAATGAAGGAACGGACCCTTACAACTTATGAGCCATCGTTAAGGGAATCCCTGGGTTCATTCCCATACTCCCTACTGAGTACCGGCAAGTTGTTCAGCGGCACCCTCTTTTCGTTTTCGAGCTGGTCTCATGAAGTGAACACCGTGCGGGTTCCCTTCTACCAGGATGTTTTGGCAACATGATCATACGCGCGCCACAGGCAAGAACATGTTCGGTAAGCTGGGCGTTTCTTGACGTCATTTGGGTCCCCGGGTTTTGTTCTTAAGGTCCGAGTGCAGGACGGTCGCCAGAAAGTTGCGCAGATATCCGCCCGTTCGATTCTTCACACGGCATTGGCTTCTGATGACGCAGTCCCTGGCAAGTGCAACTTCACTGTCGTTGGTGCATGTTTATAGGTTCTGTGTTTTTGATTCTGTTTATGTTAAGTAGGGGGCCGCAAATAGAAAACTGTTTGCTACTGTAGCTTTTCGAATCTTCTCCACATCTCCCCGACTCGTCGCTTTTCTTTGAGCCAAATGAACCAAAATCGAAAGTTTCGGCTAGGCCTTTGGAAACACTGCGGTTGTTCACGCTTAGACTATGGGTGGCTAGCCAGCACGCCTTAACCCCCTCCCCTCTGCAAACAAAACAATTCACACTTGAGACCATGGATAGATCCCTTTTTGATGCAGATCCCGCGTTCAACCCGAAACCCGAGGTGGAGATACATTCCCTGGGAGACGCAGAACGAGACGAACGAGACGAACGCAACGAAGCCGACGGGGCCCCGCCGGCCGCTAGCCAGCAAGCCAGCTTGATAGGAAGCTCTCGGTCTTTGCAAGCTGACACTTAACATGTTGAGCGGATTTCACTCTTGCTTGACACGCAAACAAAGGCACACACCCACCCACCAACCCACCCACCCACGCCCGCCCGAACGCACGCACGCACGCATGCATGCACACACGCGCTAGCACACACACACACACCCACACCCACACACACACAAACAAACACACACACACAAACACACAAACACACACAAACACACACACACACACACACACACACACACACACACACACACACACACACACACACACACACACACACACACACACACACACACACACCCCACACACCACACACACACACACACACACACACACACACACACACACACACACACACACACACACACACACACACACACACACACACACACACACGCCCACGCACACGCACACGCACACGCACACGCACACGCACGCGCACGCGCACACGCACACGCACACGCACACGCACACGCACACGCACACGCACGCGCACGCGCACGCGCACGCGCACGCGCACGCGCACGCGACGCGCACGCGCACGCGCACCACATGCACACACGCACGCGCACGCGGCGCGCATCGCCCGCGCCGCGCACGCGCCGCGCAGCGCACGCGCACGCGCACTGCGCACCGCACGCGCACGCGACGCGCACGCGCAGCGCGCGCACGCGCAGCGCACGCGCACGCGCACGCGCAGCGCACGCACGCACACAGACACAGACACAGACACAGACACAGACACAGACACAGACACAGACACAGACACAGACACACACACACACACAGACAGACACAGACACAGACACAGACACACACACACACAGACAGACACAGACACAGACACAGACACACACACACACACACACGTGCACACACACACACACACACACACACACACGCACACACACACACACACACACCACACGCACACACACACACACCACGCAGAGTTGCGTGCGTGCCTGCCTGCCTGCCTGCCTGCGTGTGTGTGTGTGTGTGTGTGTGTGTGTGGGTGTGCGTGTGCGTGTGCGTGTGCGCGTGCGTGTGCGTGTGCGTGTGCGTGTGTGTGTGTGTGGGTGTGTGTGTGTGTCTTTCTCACTCACTCTCCCTCTCTCTCTCTCTCTTTGTGTCTATGTGTGTGTGTGTTTCAAGGTTTCCCCCGTTTTATGTTTGCTTTGAAGGACATTCGCTGGAGAGAAGCCATTTCCGGGAGGTCCCGAGATTTGAGACAAGCTTACACTGGAACATACTTTTTCTTGTGCGCTTTTGGCATGCCGTCTTTGGCGTAGCCATTTTATGTTCTATTGACAAGCATCATAGTTCCCCGAATTGAGACCGGTCCCAGGGTTTGGGTTTGATGTTAAATATCAAAGTGACTTTCCTTTCAGGTGACGTTTAGCTAACTTCTGGTTTCTGGACTTTACTTGTTGGGAAGACATGGGAAGACCATGTTTGTGCACAAAGAGCTGAGACGTTTCTTAGCCACCCAGGGAGTGATCAAACTATATAAATTCCTCAAAGTGAACATTTACAGGGGTTCTTATTTTGTTGCTTTTGGACCCAGGAAGGTTGCTGTTGAACCGCCATTTGGCTCAGGCAGTTTTGAGCATGTCTTACTGATTGAGCATGTCTTACTGATTGACATGAACCCATATTTCCCTGAGTGTTAAGTCTCCAATTAGGATGGCAGGTGGACATACAAAGCCATATTCATTTGACATCCGAGCATCAAAACAAACACCAACTATAACCATTGGTGGATCGAGTTAAAGGTTTACATATGGGTAGGTGTCACAATAGGGATTTGGACCTCAAAGAAGGAGTTGTCCTTTTGTTTTCCCTTTCAAAACAACCTTAGAAACGGTACGGGATCCAAAAACACGACCTTTTTTGGTTTTCCCTGTGGGCCTTTTTGGTTTCCTTTTTTGGATAGCCAACCATTTTGGCCTGTTGAGGACCTTGGAAAGGGTACCCTCAAAATGCATACACCTATATGGGTTTGAATTTTTCAAACAAAAATAACTACCCTCCCACATGGTTTGTGGACATGAGTCCCCACCTGAATCATATCCACCAAGGGGTTTCACATGAAAATTCACAGCTGCATCAATCGCCGGACTCCAAGGGCCGGGCTGTGGAAGTTTGCGCTGGTCTACGTGCCGACAGGCTGCGAAGCGCGGGTACTTGAGTGCCGGATCCATGTGAACTACCATGGCCGGGGGCTGAAAGACGCGTGCTGTGAGTTGTCAAAGCTAGGGTCTTTCTTTTCTGGGGGCTCCTCCAATTTGTGTTTGGATTGGGTTAATGTGAGACTGAATCTGAACATCAGATTTTCAGTGTGCAGATTTGGCCCAAGGTTTGTGAACGGGAACGGAGCTCAATGGGTACCCATCCACATTGCCATGTCACCCAGGAAACCAAGACGATTGTCCTCTCAAAAGACCCTCTGGTGGGTTCCATGTTCCCTTTTTTCAACTATACTTGTTTGAACCCATTCAAAATCAGCTGAAAAGGATCCCTTTTTCACAACGGACATCTGGGGAGCGAAGGCTACAGCCAAGACTGGCAAGGTAAACACTGCGTGTGGGGTCCTAGTATGCCTTGGTTGCCACTGTCTGTCTTGGATGCCAAGCGAATCCCTGAAAAGTGAAATTCGAAGTACTGGTGCAAGGATAGCATTTGCCTCAGGCGCGCTTTGCCAGTCTAAACACTTGGATTGCCCGCAGTTGTGTGTTTCCTTTACTTGGCAGAGGCTGAAAACTTCATTTGACCTCTTGGTTGGCAACCATGTTGCTTCCCTGAGTTTTGCGCTTTAAACTTTTTGGGAAGGCCATTTTAGGCGAAGACCATTTTTGTGTGGAAAAAACAAAAAACAAGTAGGGACTTGTGCGGGTCAATCTACTCAGGAAGTGAGGAAGGTTGGGAACCATGTTTTGTCCATGCAACACTTTGGTGCATTTTGCTTGGATGTTAGGACTTTAACTTTTTGCCAACTAATGGGTTTTCCATTAAACCACTAAAAGTTAAACTTTTAGCAGGGGAGCAGAAAGCAACCGAGAAAAGCTTCAGCTTTTGAGGTGTTCAAGTCCATTGGTTGCTGTCAGGTGCAATTTGGATTTGAAGCAAAGAGCTGGCTCACCTCCAAGCTGACTCGGATGTGAGTCTAGGGATGCATATGCATATGCATATGCATATGCATACAATATGTTTTCTATTCTACGTGTATACATGTATACATGCATTTTCGCACAGAGTTTTCAAAGGCGACCCTAAACGTTCAATCTACAGTTCCTCTTTCCCTGTAAGACGATAATGGAATTGGGGACGTCTTCCTCCCGAAGGAGGGTGATGGAGCCTGTTTTGTCGAAATGGCGCACCCCTATATTCCCTTTTGCCGCAACTGGGTATGTGCGAAGACAGGGAGAACCCCAACAAAGGGACCCTCACAAGACACAGCCAGACACATATTGTTGCGCGTGTATTAATATATAAATGTATATTATATGTATGTATTATATGTATATATTATCTGTATATATGTATATATCTTCGAGTGCCTTGGCCTGTGCAGGTTCAAACGAAGTATAATATGGTGAATAAGAAGGGTGGATGGCTCCAAGTGCGATCCATTCTTTGCAGTCCGGGCAAGGACTCGGTTGCCAGGCTGGGAGCCTGAGAAGGGGCTAACCTCAAGACTCGTTGCTTGCGTTTTCCCCAGAGAACCACACGCCTGTAATTTCTAATTTCTCAACACGACCTTGAGCCGGAAGGTCCTGTATCTTCCAGCTCCCCCTGGCATTGAGAATTGCTGGTGTAAGATGTGTGTGTGTGTGTGTGCGCGCGTGGTTGCGCCTCTTTTCTGCTGGTTGCATGCTGTTATGCTGTCCTTTGATTCGGTGTGTCTGAGTCCAAGGGTTCCGATGTAAGCGTTTTGCTTCTCGGACCCGTGCTGAGGCTGCATCCGAAAGCGCCTCAAGAGGCGACGATTGTGGGTGCCTGGGCGGAAGCTTAAACACGCAGGCCTGGCACAGGCACCAGGAAACTCTAAGATATGCAAGAGGGTTAGTTATCACTTGCATCACGCTGTAGTTGTATATGATACAGTCCGATGCAGCATATACACAGCACAGCACATATATATATATATATATATACACTATAGTGCCCTTTGTGGAGAGGGATTGTGTATCCTTACAGATACATACGCGACCAGCCGACATTTTGTCTTCAGGTTAGCTGACTTGGACAATACGAAAAGGGGGGTCGAACAAACCAAACTGCCAGCGATTTTGATACGAAATCTAGGGAGCCACCCAACCCGACCAATCGTTTGCAAGCAAGACTGTGAATGGCAGGGAAAACTGAGTGATAGAACAGCACGGCGAGCTATTAAAACTGTTTTGGGCACCAACAAAAAGCAGGAATACGTTGTGAGCACAAACCACACACACACACTCAGAGGGTCTTGGACTTGGCTAAATGCTTAATTAACCTGCTTATAGGGAACTTGCAACCATGCTAGGTGGGCTACAACCAGGGTTACTCACCGCTTGGCTATCTCCCAGACCTAAGCACACGAAGGTTGTCCAACGTAGGCTTTTGGCTCCTCTGGATCTCATGACGTGCCAATACGCAGCGCCCAAAACCCTTGTCAGATGAGCAAGGTCTTACTTGTGTCAGGTACCCCTTAGCTGGTGGCTTGGATTGGTGGTTTGGGCATTTGAACCTTTGCTTCTTCAGGGAAAACGGGAAACCAGCCCATAACCACCAAAAATACCGATCCAAGCCACCAATTAGGGGACGCTGAATGTGGATTGATGGGCCTGCAAAATAATTGGCACCCCCGTCTTGGAAGGACCAGCTAACTTGTTTCGATCAGCGCTGACACAGGTCGCAGGATGTGGGCATGTCTTCTTCAACAGGCGTTTCCCTCCGCTAGGTCTCAATGAACATGGCCATGGTACTTTCCCGTGTAGTGCGCTTCCCCCTTTGCACAACTATAGCCACTATCATAGCCACTGGCCATTATTATAGCCACTACATAAAGGGTAGTTGTAGCAGATATTATCTTGGAGCTTTTACTAAGGGTACACATGCTGCCGTTGACAGATATGAGTCACGCCAGTTGTTTCGAGGAGTCCTGGCAACGTTCACCTGGGGGATGTGTCAAGCCTTTTCTGAGCAGTTGCAGAGAAAGGCAACTTTCTCCCGGTGGGATGCCTGATTTCGTCATTTTCCTTGAAATCAGCCTGTTAACGGTAACTTTGGAGGACTCTACTAATCAGACGAAGCCCAGAAAGTAGACAATGTCCTCGCCGCGTCTGGCCTGATTGGCACGGTCCTCCGCAGTAATCCGAAAGTACCAGAAATCCTGTCAATTCAACGGAATGTTACCAGATCTTATTTGCCACGTTGAGCAAACAGAGTATACCGCCCTGGAGCAAGCAAGAAGCGGTTGATGTAAGTTGACGTCAGGCAAGTGTGAAACCGTTTCGCTCGGTTTGTCCATTTACCGTTGAAGTCTGAGACACATTGAGACGTTTCCTGCTTGCTGGGGCACTGTGGGACCATTGCCAATCAGCTACACCAAGGCTCATTAGATGTTTCTTTCGGGTTCAGCCCTGAAGTTTCTGTGGGTATGTCAATTCGCAGGTTCCATCATGTTGATATGGTGTGGCAAAATAGGGGTGCCTGCAAGCAGGGTCGGGTTTTCCCTTTGGTTTTCCTTTACACCAACCTTGCGAGGGTAGCTTTCGCCGAATCACAATTGAAGCCCGTGGGGCTTGGGATACAGCCAGCCCAGGCAACCTCGATCGACCTCAATGAGTATGCCGAGTCCAACGACATTGTTGTGGTCTACCCGCAGGCGAGAAACCCCCCTAACCCCCTGTGAACATCCCAATCCAGCCACTAAAATAGGTTCTAAAATGGGTGGTGCACCTACCCCAAAATGGGATCCCATTGATTTTGACAACCACAGCCTCATTGCTTTGGGCTTAGCAACTCAGCCCATGGCACGGAGTCCCGGAACGACTCGTCATGTTGGGATCGTAGTGTTGAGGTTTGACACGCCTGAAGCATAGCAAAAGTGTTTTACTTTTGGCTGGGGGGCAGAGGCTGAAGCAGGCATGATGGTCATGTTATGTTGATTCCCACCGCAGCGTATGTGTATACAGAAGAAAGAAGCAATTATATACATATATATATATACACGTAATATATACATATGTATATATATATATATTATATATGTATACACATGTGCTCACCCCCCCCCCCTGCAGGGCCTACCTTTCCACTTTAAAATGCACAAAAACCTCTTATTTTAAAGACGGGTGTGTGCACATATATGTAAGAAGTGTGCTGTTGTTGCATATTTTTCTGTGGGTGACAAGTCATGTTGAGTAACAACAGGGAAGAGTTTTTCTAAGGTTTGACGGCTTCCCTGCAGCAAGGCAACACCTGGGCACTGAGGTTGGGAGGTTGAGAAGTCGACGGGGGAGGGAGGGGGGATGGGGCGGGGGGTGAGAAGTCTTTACAATCTTGACAAAGTTGGTTGAGTCGTCACATCTCACTGCTGAGACTTCGCGTTTTTTTTCAGCATTTTGTTGGACCTCTAATCCCTTGAATGTCCATTTTGAAACACCTGAAACCTAGAATCTGGAGATCAGAATCTTCGAAATGTCTAATGTTGGATTCTCCAAGCCGCATATTTTGGAGCCTGGAGTCCTCCAACATGTCCACCTATACATGTACTCCGAATTGAATTTGAAAGCTGAATAGAATTTAGTAAGGACATAATGTTCACCACAACTCATAACTCACCACACTTTCTATATTTAACCAGAATTTGAGTAGGAATGCCATAAGGAAAATTGACGTTTCAGCAGAGTTGAAATATGCTTTATTGCAGACAGAAGTCAATTGGCCTTTGAAGATACGAAATTAATTGGGAATCCCTTCCCACACATGACTTAAATTGGAATAGAGTTTAACTGGAAAGAAATCACTTGGCCTTTGCACGCAAATTTAAATAGGAACTCTGATTTAGATAAAATGTCGCTAAACAAGTAATGGGCACTTATCCCCAGACTCCCAAAATTCGTCTGGGGATTTGCTTGGCATGTGCAGGTCTCAGAGCTTTCATTTTCAGGATATTTGTGCTTTGGGTCTGTGTAGGTTGCAGAGCTCAAAATTGCCAATCAAAAACATCATTGTCAACGTTTGTTCCTGTTAAAGATGGCGCATAGATGGCAACATAGAGCATGTGGGGGTTGATCAAATGGTCATTTACATGGGGTGACATTGGTTGGAAAACCAGTAAAACACACATATGTCCCCACATACGTTGCACATGGTCATGTACTGATCAACCCCCATGTCGCAAGCTGACATGTGTGTTTCAATCTGACATCCCACTTTCGCACATTTTGGCTTCAGGCTGCTGGCAGCCCCCGGGTGGGCAACGGCTGCTGGAATTGGGGTGACTCCAAGGATGATCAATACTTCGACACCCGGAGGATTCTCGGCAGGGTTTTGTGGTGGAACATTGACGGGCATACTTTGATTGGGCATCACAGCTAAAGGGATGGCAATCACCTGGTTCTGTAGGGATTCCCCGGGTTCTGTTTGCGACGCAGAGCATGTCTCTTTTCGGGCAAGCTCGATTGGTCGCTGGCAGAGGAAGCTCGGAATCCCCCGGTTTGGACAAGCCCGTTCCCGAAGGCTCCAAGTACCCCAGGATGTGTTCGGTTGGGTCGAAGTACTTCCAATTTGTGAAGCTCATTTCTGGAACCCGGAGTTTGGCAAGTCGGCACTTTTGTTGGCCGAGATCCATGCAGATCGGCACGGTGATGAACCTTTTGAAGAACCTGCCAGACGCTTTGCAAGATGCGGAGCTGGTGGATCTTAGCAAGGCCGGGAGAGGTGTGCTATAGCTCTCTGAGAATAGACGTGGGTCTATATAGTGTTTTTGTTTGCCCTCGGACGTGTTTCTTCGGCGGGTTTCTGAGGACTTTAGAACTTTGGGGGGCGTCAAAATTCATCGCCGGAGGGCACGGGCACGGGTCTATCGGTTTGGTTCCAAAGAAGCGGTGCCATGGATTTCTCCAAACTCAAGGGTCAAAGGACTCCCGAGCAAGGGTTTCCTGAGTCTTCCAGGATCTCTGAGGGTTAGAGTCCATGTGCCTGGACAAAATTTGAGCCAGAGAGCTGTTTGGACTCCATTTTGGAGCTTAGGAGTTTTCAGCGCAAAGGCGTCCTTTTGATCGGCGGGTTTGGGTTCCAGTGGCTTAGATTTGGTTGTTACACGCCAGTGACCAGGAAAACACACTTGTTTTTCCAAAAGGAGCTCTATGGTTAAGCCGGAGGTTCATCCATGTGGTTACCGAGCTCGTCGAACAGCCTCTGTTCCCGAACCGGAAACCAAAGGTGGATTAAGTGGTTTTCCTCTTGGTTTCTCAGCCAACCGATCAAAGCCCAAAACTCAGGTAAAAGGTTGGCAGTCTCCTGGCCAATGGGTGCTTCTTCTTTTTCCGGCCTCTTCTTCTTTACCATGGATTTGGGTGGACCATTTCAGGCCTTGGTTGTGGCGCTTTTGTTTTAGTTAAGCATGTCGTTTGTGGGGCGCTCAGCCCGCGCTTGGTGGTTTGAAACATCACCGTTTGGGCCCGGTGTTTGGTGAATCCCCCTTGGTAGGGGCGATGTATTCGGATGCCGGAACCCTGGCACGTGTCCATTATATAAGCATAAATTCAAGCTGGATGTCTTGAAGGCGATTCCCATTTCTGATCAAGATGGCATCCGCTCACTCAGGTAGCGTAGGGTAGTTTGTAAGCCAGATGCCCTATTCTTCACATGAGAGAACATGATTGGCATGGGCAATGTCTTTGTTTGCTCCTTTTGCTTGAGACTCGAATCTCGTACAATGAGAATGACTTCTTTCGCATTGAGTAATAAAACCTGTGTATCACATTGGTTGTAGAAGTTATAGACTCAGTCGCCTCACCATAGTACCGCTCGTGTTTGATCACTTCCCAGCCTTCTTTTTGTACAGCAATCGCAGGTTGTTCCACCCCCAAACAGACGCATTCTCCTGAGGAACTGGGAGACTCTCAGGATGCACCTCTGGGGTGTCCGCCAAACAGAGAAGCTTTTTCGGCATTCCGCCAGGCGGATGGTGTTTCAGATGTCCCCGCATCCGGGTTTAGATCCATGTTCTCAGGCACTGGTGCCCTGCTTTCCCGAGCTGCCCTTCACGCAAGGGTTGATTTCATGTTGACCCCATACTAATCAAGCCCCAGTTTTTTTTAATAGGGGGGGGTGTTCCGCTAAAAAGTGATGAATCCCCACAAAAACCAGAGACCCCCCCCTATTCATAAACTGTGATTGAGTAGTTTGGGGTCGACATGATTCACTTTGCATCCACCGAAGGGATGACAGTTGAGTACTCCCATTGAAATTGCCGCTTGGAAATCAACGGTCTGCCTGCATAGTTGACTTATTGGCTACAGCTCCAGTTTGTCTTGAAGGCGTTTTTTTTGGCCGACCGGGATTCGCACCCCATGCCTTCGGTGGCGCCCTGTGGCAAATGTCCAGATCTTAATTTGTCTTGCTGGTGCGATAGGTAGGGAATGATTGTCCGGGTGTTGGGAATGAACCTAGGCATTTCCTTAAAGGAATCCATAGGGGATGGTGCATAGGCATAGGTGTCCTTTTTGGTAGTTTTGGTAGAAAAATAGGATGGCCCTGGTTTACCAAATCATCCACCAGGGCCATCTATTTCCCCTAAAAGGACGACTATGTGCATAGGGTCATTCCCTCATTCCCTGCCTATCGTACCAGCCAGTTTTTCCCTCGCCATTGGAGGTCCTGTTCATGGCTCCCTAGACCCGGGGTGTGGTGTTCAGCAGGACGAGCTGACCGAGGGGCTGAACTCCTCGATCCTGGTGTGATGGGCTGCCCTGCCAACGTCGGCATCTGAGCCACCATCACAACTCGGGTACGTGAAGGCTCGTTAAAAAATGCCAGCCATAAATTGCTGCGGATATCCGCCCAATGTTGATTCTTTACATGCTTGGTGTAGAGCCCTGTAGTACCACTTCCTGTCTGAGTTCCTGAACTTCAAGCTTTTTGGGAAGACCATTTTGGTGGTAAATATAGAGTTCAAACTTATTTTGGTCAGTCCACTCGATTGGAGTGAGACTAGGTGTTGATTGTGACTCATTTTTTCTCCCTGCGTCCTCCTTTGATAGGCCAGAAATCGGGGTTGAGAGCACCTGCTCTCTCTCTCAGATCTCAACTCTCAACCGGAGCTGGGCGAAACATGAGCGTGATTCGCTCAAGTCCCAAACCAGGGACGTGTTGCCTGGCACAGATGCTTGTAATCAGACCCTCCAACAGGCTTCAAATGATGAAACGGGTTCCGATCGCTGGCGCCAAGGATTTGTTTCATGCGTGTATGGAGAACGCATCGGAACCCTTGGGTCGGCCATCTATGCTTGGATTCCAGAGCTCGCGCAACGAGCTGTGCCACACAGATGATTGCTTGGTGACCTGGTGACCTGGTTTGATTCAAATGGGTAGCTCGTCTTATTTTGAGGGTGCCTCCTTTTGTGGCGGTTCAATGGGAAATTAGAAGGGAAGCCACCAGCTTTTGGGGGGTGCCGCTTTTTTGACACCGCCCTTTAAAGAGATGCCTTTGATCAATATATCCTCCCGATTCATCCAAGGCAAACTTGTTTTTCCTTCTTGTATGTTTCCCATCTTGTTTGTGGGTGGGTTCTCCACTTGTTAGGCCAGCATGGGTGCCCTGGGTGTCTTACTGTGAGTTGGGATCTCAGCTTTTCGCCCGAAGTCGAACTCTTTTCGATGGCGCTTGGGTGCTCCAAAGTCCGACCGAAGGCGTTCGGCGGGCCCACCGCCCATGTTTCGTCACAACTGGTTCGGTTCTACCAGGACCAGGGTATTGGTTTTAAGGAAGCTCCAGTCAGTGTTGCTTTGCAGATCGAGAATTGCTATGTTTTTGATCGTCCCCTGTCGGCATTGTATGGGAGCAGTGTGTGGCATTCATGCCCTCAACATTTGGTTTTGTCCAGGCCCTTGGAGAGTTGAGATGCGCGAAATAGGCCTTCCTGAGCATTTGTACCATGGCAAAATGACCTTTTTGCTTGCTGACGGTCGGGATCATCAAAGCCTGAGTAAGGATTGTAGCCAGTTGAAGGGTTCCTACTGGGACAAATTGACCGACTGATTCGGAGTTTTGACCATGGCACATTTAGGCAGAGGCAACACATCAGGCGCATAGAAGAGCTGCAGACTACCACGGAACTACATATCCGCCCCTTTTGGCATTTAGTTTTCTGCCGCTATTCGGAAAAAGAGCAACTACTGACATATTCATGTTGCAGGTTCTCGAATTATGAACCAAGTCTGTTTGACACTCCCATGTGGTTAGGAACATGGGGAACCCCCACAGCCTTGCATCCGGGCAAGCATCCGCAGTGTTTCCTCTTTCCCCGGGTTGCCTCATGCAACTCCAAGCGAGTCGCAGAAAGACGGGTATGGGTCAAGATTAAACCACCAGGCCGCGGGTTTTTTGATCCATGTTTCCATTTACATGGTGGTTGTTGGGAAACATTCTACATGTTTGCTTATTGTGGTTTAGTGGGAAATCCCCACTTACCTGCTAAAGTTTGAGTTTTTGCTCCCCAAACCCAAGGTCAACCAAGTTTACCTGGGTTCCATTTCGGGTACATGTCATTGACCCACTGACCCGTGGAGTCATAGAGTGGGCCCATGGAACACCCAGCGCGCGCTTTCCCCCGCCATTTTCCCTCGCCGGGCGGTGCCCGGCATGTCGAGCGAGGCAACCGTCCAGCTCTGAATTGAATTGGAATACTGCCATTTGCTTAAGAATGATTTTTGCCCTTGTTGGCGTTAAAGGGAATCTAGCACTACTGGAAATATGTGTTTCGAGTGGTCTTGAGAAAATTGAAGAATAGAACTCTTGTTGTCTTCTATGAATGAACAACTCGATCCTGCACGAGTTGAAATGCGGCAACTAAATTGCAACCGTTTGGTTTACCTTTGGTTCCTCTTACGCTGTCCAAAATTGAGGTTCGTTTCCGTCACGTTGCGGTCTATGCTCATTGAGTAGTTTTTTGGGCAAGGCACACGCACCATGTGTTGATTGGGCATTTACGCAACTTAAAGCATCAATCTGCAGTTTGGTGGTCTGAAACCCGGACACGTCAAAATGTCGTTGGCCTTATCTAGATTTTAGGCGGGCTCCTTGTGTAGTTCGATATAGGGTGTGTCTTCGGGTCCCCTACCGGCAAAAGGCACCCTCAAAACACCACAAAACACCCACCCACCTGGAGAAGAAAGAAACTGGGCAAGAAAAAAATAAATGAGTTGACATAAATAGCACCATAAATAGACATACTCCTTGGGCAAGAAACAGCCGAACCAAGTCTTTGCGGATTTTGCTGGTGTGATGCAGTCCAGCGCGACCGACGAAAGGAAGGTGAGCTTAGGGAAAGGACGGTTTCCGAGCTGCGAGCCTCCGCCGTCAGCAGACCGGAACACAAGCAACTTGATCTCAGTTTGCTGTGTGAGGCTCTGCGCCCGGTTTTTTCAGACAAGCTCAGTTGGTTTCTTCAAGATAGCATGTTCTTGAAAGGTGGTCAGGTTGCGCAGAAAGTTTGCAAAAGAAACACTTGACTTTTCCGAGAACCTGCACATACTCCCTTGCACTAGTTAGTTCTTTGCAGCAGCTGTGTTCCGCTTCGCTGTCAGCTGGCGCGAATCCAGGATGCGGGGTTGGCCAAAGAGGTCAACAAATGGGCATTTGCTGCGCAAAAGATGCGTGCGTCCTCCACTTTCCTTCATTTTCTGTAGATGCATGTGTTTCCAAGACAAGACACGGTGCGTGCCTGTCACCGTGGAACAGGACTCGTGCAGCTGCAAAACACATAATTCATTTGTTTGAGGGTGGGGCGAAACGAGCTGACCAATGGGACGGTCTTTGGCGTCACTTGCTGCGGCTTGGTGAATTCCATCATAGCTTGTTCAGACGTAGCAAACCGTACCTTGAGGCCATCTGGCTGAGCCACAGGTATACGTGCCGAGCAAAAGACGTGCTGAACATGCCGAGGGAGTCTCAAAATCACTGTTGGGTGTGGTTTTCCTGAGGCTAGTTTCGAGGATGTCACTTTAAAAGAGCCAGTTTCACCGTAACCAAGCTAGAGTGTGGAGAGGGCATTCGAATAGCCGGATCGAGGCTGACAAAGCCTTGGTTGTCAGACAATCCCCCTCTCTCTCATAGAACTTGCGCCTCCCACGTTAGTGCATATTTTGGCTTGACTAACTATGGCACAGGATCTGAATAAAAAGAACACCTGTACGTGCCCAGCTTCGGTCAAGGTGAATTTCATTTCACCCTGGCATTTGATGGCAGCCCTTAACATCCGGCACGTGGACATTCGACCTCTTTATCCTGTGTGAGTCCTTGGAGTAGATTCTCTGCTCTCAGTCATCTGCGAATCCACCGGATATGACCTTTTTGGGACCCATTTCGCCCCGAAGGGTGATCCTCTTTTTTACTGCGTCCCTGAGGGGCAAATGAGTCCTTGTTCAGGCACCCCAAAGTGCAGTGTTTTAGGCCCTTTGGCTGCAACATGAGCATACCTACGGAGGCGATCGGCTGAACGTGGGTGGTTGGTGACCCAGGTTGCAACCCTTTAACCATCCCCCCAAGAGAAGAAAGGAGAAGAAGGAGAAGAAGCTTTCCATGGGTTGGCCCTGTGAAGGCACCCAGTGGAGGTAACCAATGAGAGTGCCACCTGCTCTTAAGCAGAAAAGCACTAAGACTCATGGAACCTCTTGAGGGCACAAGATCCTCCAATGGGATCTGCATTGATTTGCTTCGGCTCCTCCTGTCACGGAAATTGGGGTATAACAAATATTCGAAAATGGAAAACACCGCCATGTGACGCGTATTGACCAGTTTTCCTTTGGGCGGTTTGCGCAAAGGCCCTTTTGGAATTCAGCCAGGACTTGCCAGCGATGGAAGGCCAAGTTCTGGAGTCCGTCGGGGGCCCAGGAAACCGAAAGCTCGTTGAGGTCCCAGTCGCTAGTTTGGCATGTGGCAAGATTGGGGCCCGAAATGGAACCCTATGGGAAAGTGGTTTTAAAAACCTGCGGCCCCCTGGCTCTGAAATTTGGAGCCACAGCCACATACCCAAGGATCAGGGTTTTAATGTTAAGCTTGCGTTTGAATCTATGAACAGAAGGATGAAGATAGCGGAAGGTACTGCTAGATACATTCTGCGCAATGTGTTTCTGCTATGCCATATGCGCCATTGTCAAACTCCCTGGGACGGTCACGAATCCCTCAACCTGAACCCTCAAAAAAACAAAGGATTGTTTGTGGCTGTGTTTTTGATTGGCCGTATTCAACATGTTTTCTTGAACGACAAGAACGCTTAGGATTTCATGGTTTGCCTGCAACGGGCCAAAGCCTTCTACGTGTTGGTGCTTTCAAGGCTTTTGCGAGGGGCCCGGTGCATGCGGCAGGTGTCCTCGCCCGCACAGCGTCAGCAAGAACTCGCAATCGCTCGTAAAAAAAAACGCAACTAATTGTGTGTTATGGGAATACGAGTATACTCAGTATACTCATCCAGGCGCATTGCATCATCAGTGACAACGTATTTCTACGAAACGCCTAAGAGACATGTTTTTGTCCATGTCATTTGAGGGTCAAGGAACATGGATTTTCGACAGTCATGGGGAGGATTCCAAGCGAGGGAACCCTGACCATGGACGCACATATTATTAGTTTTGGATGTGCCATTTCCTTTTGGTTTTGCGAATTAGCGCGTATTGATTTTGGGCAGGGGCTTAGTCATATTGTGAGTAGTGGTCCTGGCGTACATGATTGGTAGTCCACCGTCGGTTTTGGGGAGCACGAGATGCGGGTGGCAACCCACATGTCCCACAATTCCAATCAAACGGACAGCCATGTTCCATTTTTCACCGAGTACACGGGTGTGTATTGGTATTTGTTTAAATGACCCCACCCCGACCCCCCAAAAAACAAAAGCACTAACATAAATTTACTGGCACCCGGAAAAAAGAAAAAGAGACTCCCCCCCCAGCTTTGTTTTTCGGTCCCTGCTCTCAAAGGTCATCAACGTCCTGGTGGAGAAGAACATGGACCTGTGCTGCATGTTGGTTCAGAGCCTCGGACGCGACCGAGCCGTCCGAGTCGCGAGGGGCCCTGCGACTTGGAACGGGAGAAACACACGAGGCTCGGCGCTGGCCGTCCCCTCGGAAGGGGGTTTAGATGTTTTTTTTGGTTTTTGGGGGTTTCTTGTTTTTTTGTTTGTTCTTTTCTCTTTTTTTCCGCCCCGGGTTTAGTGGGGGTTCCAAGTTTTTATGGTTTGGCACAGGATCTGAAAACGGAGCCCAGTAGGAGGCTGTTCAAAGAATCGGAGTTCAAACATGGATTCAGCCCAAGCGCTCGGCCAGACACCCTCGGTTTTCAACCATCAGGTTTGGATTTGTTTGTTTTTTTTGCCACAAGTTTTGGGGTAGAGTTCGTGTATGTGGAGGTGGTGAGTATGAGGGAGAAACTGCCCGTTTAAGAGGCCAAAGTCACCGACTCCAAGCCAGCCCAACCCGATCCAAAGGCATGTGCTTGGTGCTAAAGCTGGTTGGGAGCTGTACCCTTCTCAATTGTGTCGCACCCGTCAACGCGTCATTTTACATGAAACCCACTGCAAAGCCCTATAGTGTAGATGCTGTTTGACCATTGATGGCCTCGCCTGCTGGTTCAACCAGCTCCATGATATAGGTCCTTT
>CAUJNA010002491.1:116620-216620 GCA_963377175.1 Effrenium voratum | reverse complement strand
GTGTGATTGTTTGTTTGGTTGGTCTTTTGCTTGCTTGATTGCTTGATTGCTTGCTTGCTTGCTTTCTTGCCTGCTTTGTTTGCTTGTTTGTTTGTTTGCGTCCACCAAAACAAGAGATACCAAAAACAAGCCATGACGCCAGTGGTCATTGGGGCCCCGCCCCGGCGCCAGCGACCTGCGAGGCCCGGTACCCCCACACCATGTTCTGCGCCGCGGGCCCGGACGAACTTGGGGCAAAGGCTGCAGCCAGTGGGGTGCGGCTTGCTTGTTGTGCCCACTGCTTGAAGTGAAAAAGGGCGTTTTCCTCATTGCTGCCAATATAGCAGTTGTGCTTTTTCATGGTGTTCTGGTTGTTCAATTCTGGAGGATGGACATGTGCGACCCTCGGAACAACTTTGATTGCAGCTCTGGACTTAGGGAAGCTGCGGCGGGCTTCTGCAAACTGAGGATGTTGGGGCGTGTGGTTTTTTGTTTTGTTTTTTCGAGATGTTTAAACTTAACCGACACCGGGTAGTTGTGGCGGATGGTGTTCGTTTAATTCAGTGGCCCTCTCAACTTGGTTGAATGGACACCAAAGGAAAAGAAACGAAGCCAGTTTTGGGGGCCGACCCCCATGGTCACGCCCCCCAGGGGAATCCGCATGTTCATTTATCCCTAGGAACTAGGTAAGGGCACGAAAAGCGGCAAAGAGCTCAGAGCACATTTGTTTGTGTCCCCGCCACACATTTGCCTCATGGTGAGCTCACGGTGACGCGCGTGCCCAGCTTACAAAGTGTTCACCTGCTTCAGGCTCACTAGCCAGATATTCGAGCTCGGATCTCTCGGCACGGCTTGATGCGTTGCCACTGGATGATTCGTTCCCTGTAAGCTCGGGCTTTGTTTACAGCCCACAGCTTTTCCCGCCAGTGATTTGGAATATTGGCTAAAACCTATAGTGATCAACAGGCCATGCCTAGATTGTTTGTTGAAATATGCTAGCCGATGGCCGCACCCATGCACGAGGTGAAAGCGTTGCGATGATCTTACGATATTGACGTGCACTTATTCGCTATCATGGCTTACCTTGCAGAAGTCAGCTGCAAACATGCAAGAGTCATTCTGGGCCCTGGCTCATATCCGCCCACAGAGCGCAACCACAAGCTTTGCTCGTCCAGAAAACTTCCAGGGGAACACCCGTCGTTCACATTGTAGCAACTCACATTTTTTGTGCACTGTTGGTTCATCACGAAGGCTAGCTGTGCTAGCGGAGGTTCTCCAAGCTTCAACAACTTGAGGGGCAGAGCTTCCCACAATACTGGATGTTCACTTAGAATTGCTTTTCTTGGTATCTTGGCAACCCCTGAGTCGTACATGTCGTTGTTGGGCTGGCTATCTTTCGTTCACCCGCCTTTCAGGTAGGAAAATGAGGCTGAAAACCAGCGCCCGGTGTCAGAAAGAGGATGGGCGCACATGCACAGCTCATGTTAGCAAGATGTGAAGGATGAAGGAGATGATGCAAACGGTTGACCCGAGATTAATAATCCCCTTTTTGTTGATCTGGGGGTGTCCCTGGTTTTAGTGTGGATTCGTCACATTTGGCCTGGAACACCCCATATAAACATATAAATAAACAGGGGTTTGTTAATCCGGGGTCAACATAACCAGAGAAGACATTCCTCAGGAGCTCTCCACTTGCGGACTCTTATGTTCGGAGCAACCCCCTTTGGGCCAGCGCGGTTTCTAGCCACAGGCTTTGTGACTTGTGACATGTCCCCACTACAGGACTCAATCTAAGCAACCGGCCACCGGAAGTTCTACGGAACATCCTTGGTTCGGCTGTTTTCAAAGGGTTTGGTTACCCGAACATTTACAGGACATTGTCCCAAAACACCCTCAAAATCAGCTGTTTTCCTCCACCAACCCTTTGTTTGGCCAGCTCCCTCCAGGAATCCCTGCTGGTTTCCATGAATCCACGTGGCGCTCAAAAAAGTCACCGCGCGGGTGCTGAGGACAACCATGTGCCGCAGAGCCCGTGGCTGCAGGCGAGGGCAACCATTGCAAAGTGCCTTCATTTGCCGAAAGCCAGGGCACCACCCTGGAAAAGAAAATAGTAATGTATGTATGTAATATATATATATATATATATGTTGCACATAATATATATATATATATACACATGCACATATACACATATACACATATGTATAACATATATATATATATATATATATACATATGTCCCGCGTTATCACCTACGCCACAGGACACCATACTCCGTTTTCGTGCAGTCTGTTTTGGGACTTGCAGGGGACTCGCTCAGCGTTCCAAGCTCCGCACAGCGCCGAGCTGGGGCGGTCAGTGAACTCGGCACTGACTCCACCGAAGTGTCGCAGCGGTTTGTTGTTGTCATAGGCATCTGTAGGTTAATTTGGTTAAAGATAGATGGGTTCTGGCTTTGAAATGGGTTGAAGCCATTTACTCTTCGAACCCAACTATTTTTCCAACAGGTCACCCATGTGCCTGTGTTTGCTCGCGCTTCCACGCCAGCAAATCCCGGACCACCTGAAGCCGGTGCCGGGCAACTTGTCCCACATGTTCCTGAAGGCGCGGAGAAGCTCATTCCACTCGGGCCGCCTCCCGAGGCAGTTGATCCCCATTAGGGTTGAGCCCATATTAGTCAACCCCACTGGTATGGTCTGGGAGTTAGCTACATGACTAGTAGCCCTGGTCACAACCCACTCACAATGGTTGTAAGTCCCCTGCAACTAGGGTTGCTACCCATTTAGCTAAGTCCCAGACCATCTAAGCAGTTTATTGGTAGGGGGTGTTCCCCTCCAAAAGCGGTTTGATTCCCACTAAACCCACCGCACCCCGCGAATTACTCAGAAACTGGTTACCATCCCTCTCTTCCAAGCTGAGACAGCTAGGCTCCCCAAAAGAAGGCAACAGGTTCCTTTTTCTGGCGAGACAACACTTACATTCCCTGCAGGCCAATTTGCAGTGAACGAACCGGAGCCGGTTGCCGGCTAAAATATTTGCGACCTGTCCCAGATTTGTGTTTTCAAGAGGGGTGTGTATGACTGAAAATGGCCGCGAGCGCTTGTTCAGATGCCTGAGCACTGAGCCAACATCAGATCTGGGTAGATGGATATGGACAATAATCCTAATCAGAAATTGGTGCGGATGTTATGCTTCTTTGGCTTTGGGTAGAAATATTTAAGTCCATTTGATTGCCACTCCATTGTAAAGGGCCTAAGCTCCCAGGGAAGTTTATGAATGCAGTGGCCTTAGTGCATGTTCCATCGACTGCCATGGATGGCCCTGAAGTTCTGATTCGGGGGTTCCTCACCAAGAGATGAGATGTGATGGACGAGCAAGCATGTCATCAATGACATGGCTCAAAAACGTCTGGAACCGCTGAGAGTTTGTGCGAGAGCCAATCCCTATGATTTCCTGGTACTTGTGCGACCCTGGCCCATTCAAGCCGCAGAATCTCGAAAAAGTTCCTGTGAGGGGACAAGAGTTGTGGCAAGCCAAGTGGCTAAATCAGTTCCTTGGCCAGATCTACAAAGACTTCCAAGTGGACGTGGCCGGCTTCCAGGCACGTCTTCCACAAGGACTGACCCAAACAAAATGTTTTAGTGGTGCCAAGTCAAGTGTTATTGCACTTTCCGCTGCTCTTTTCTACCTTTCGTCGTGGTTGTTTTCTCGTTTTTGCATGGGTCAAAGCCCGAAGAAGACTGAACACGGCTGAACATGTTTGTGACTGCTGCAAGACAACAACTTGGAGACTGTGACGGATATGTTGCTTGGATGCTGCCTACCATGCGACCAGACGCAGCCGCTACCTCTATCGAGGGGCCCGCGGACCCAACGTCTTAAGACAGGAAATGGCTGTGGGTCGAAACCAATGGTACCATCTTAGGGTAGGTGCACCACCCATTTTAGTCTATTTTAGCGGGGATTGAATCGGATGTTCACTGGGGGTACGATTTGGCTTTTGACCCATGGCCAAATGACAAATTCACCAAATTGTACGAGGGTCGAGCACTTAGTTTGCCTTGGGTATGTTTTAACATGGCTTTGGCAGTCAATTGAAAGCATGGCATCACACTTGCACAGAGCAAGTCCCGCAGTGCAGGATTTTAGCCTGAGAAAGCTTGGTGGCTCCCAGCCATCCCCTTAGCTTTTTGGCTGTGTAGGGTTTAGTGGGGGTTTCCATTTAAACCACAAGTTCAACTTGTAGCGGGAGCCCCGGAAGCTTTTCAATGGAGTTCTCCTTGTAGTGGCCGAAGCATGGCTGTCAAGCGGTTGAAGAGGCGGGGGGGGGAAGGGTGGGGCTTGAAACAGAGCTCTTGGGTCATGGATTGTTCCTATTTGCCACTGAACCCCATTCATGCCCTGCAATCAAGAAAGTCAAGACAGGCTATTAAAACCTGTTCTGAAAGGCGATGTCGAGAGCTGGCAATGTCGGCTGAAGACAGCTCACGATTTCAAGTCTGGAGAGTTGTGCATATCCACTGAGCGTAAGGCTTGCGTGTGTCCGCACGGATGTTATCATTTGCACTGCTGCAAAGAGTAACATCACGCCAAGTCTCAATCGCCAACACGCAAGCTGCATTCACACTAAACTGACAGTTTCAGCAGGTTGGCAGCCAGGATATTCAGAACTTTGTCTTTGGGAGTGTTTGCATTTGTGAGAAGGCTGTTGTCAACCATGCGATCCAGTCAAGTCTCAGGGCAAGACATGCTGATGCGACCTTGACGACCGTTTACTTCCTTGCAGGGTCTGAGCAACTTCGCCTTGCTTCACATATGGTACATAATGTCAACCCCGGATTAATAAACCCCTGGTTGATGAATAGGGGGGTGTCTCCTTTTAGTGGGGATTCATCACTTTTGGAGGGAACACCGCCCTAATACTGGGACGGGTGTATTAATCCTGGGGCAACATTCTCTCATTGCAGCCGCCAGCAGCGCCTCAGACTCCCCCCGCCCTGTTCTGCGCACAACTCTCCCCCCATGTTCGATTGGACCACTTTCGTGGTTGGAAGCCGCCGCCCACCGTTAGAACGTTTCGGCATGCACATAGACAGCGGTTACGAAGATCCACCGGGCAGGGGCAAGGCTTAAGGCCCTGACTAGAGTTCGAGGTTCACGTTCCATGCGGTTTAGGACCGACCGATGAAGTCTCCAAGGGTGATTATTTGTTTCGCGCATTGCATTTCGCCCGGATCTATAGTGCAAATCCAAGTGGAAAGGCAAGATGCCAGTGCAACTAGAACCAGGGATCCCCTGGTTTTCTTGTCTCTGCAATCGGCCGTGGCGCCATTCACAGACTTCCAGGAAGCGGAAAGACCCAAGCGGCCTCGTTACCACCACCCTCCCGCTGCCAGGCTGGGCATACATCAAAATGGCTGGATGTGGTTGGAGGCTTTCAAGTTTCTTTTTGGGATGGTTTTCTTTTTGTTGCCACAATTACCCGGCTCCAGTTTACAGGAAGAGTCGCAATTCCCCTTAAACCACCGTTAAGATAGTTGGTTTTTAGGGTTCTTCCTTGACCGTCCTTCTGCGCTGTAGGGGCGTTCTGCTGAGGCAATGTCCATCAGCGCTTGTTTTTGTCCTCAAGTTCCCGAACGATCGATCTGTTTGGAGGATGTCACTTTACGAGACTCAGAACATGTAAGCTTGCAGGACCCCTTTTTCGTGGCTTGAATTTGGAATCGAAAAGGAGAACCACCGTTTTTGGGGAGTCCCCTGAAAAAAGACAGTCACACCCACATAGATGCTTTGATATCTGTGACACTTATCACCACACCACGCCTTGACCCGAGCATGCCCGCGGTCGCCATTGCTGGCTCCACATCCGTGGCGATTTTCGCCTGTCAGCCACCCCAAGCGCAGCGCTCCTGCCCAAGTCTGCCCTTGCCTGTTGAGGTCACCTGTCCGGTGTAGTCCTCTTCGTCCTTCTGGAAAGCCGTGCATTGCTGCCGCACCGAATCTGGATTCCGGCTGTAAGGCCTCCGAAAGGCGTCTGCCTGAATAGCATTGCTACTTGCAAAAGCAGGTGTGCTATGTTGCCAGCCAGATTACACTGCTACGGCCGCCAACACATCAGCCATGTATTTTTGCATGGAAGCCTGTCCGAATGTGTCAAACGTGCCACGGTCACTTGAAGGTCTACCACCTACGGACACCAAACGGAAGAAGGCCGCTAGAGACTGTCGAAAACCAACTGGATACCTTGATTCGAGTTGAAAGGACATTGTATTAATGGAACCAGGCTGTTCAGGATATGCGTAAGATTCGATGGCGCGCTTGTTCGACTTCAGGTGTGTCACATCCCGCTACGCAGAGAAGGACAAAGAAGCTCAACCCGAAAAGGCCATGGATTTGGGACGTTGAAGTTCGTTGGACGTGACACGATGCAGGTGATTGTCGCAGTTGCTGTCAGGGGAGCTGCCCAAGGGCTTCCAACAAACGGCAATTGGTTGGGTCCCACGTAACAACCCAAAGTGGGAACCTTTCGCATGCGGCCTTGCGGCCGATTACTTTTTTGCAGGGTCTCAGCAACTCCAGAATCAAGTGCAGGGCTGGGGCGCCTTCACTAACAGTCCCCCCCTGCTCTGCACACAACTGACCCCGCGTGTTCGAATGGACCACTTTCGAGGTTGGTCGAAACCGTCGTGCACGCAGATAGACATCGGTCGCGAAATCCACCCGGCAGGGGCAAGGCTCAAGACCCTGACTAGAGTTCGAGGTTTGCGTTCCATGCGGTTTAGGAGCGACCGATGAAGTCTCCAAGGGTGATTATTTGTTTCGCGCATTGCACTCGCCCGGATCTATGGTAGTGGAAATGCAAGATGCTAGTGCAGCTAGGACCAGGGATCCCCCGGTTTTCTCGTCTCTGCAATCGGCCGTGGCGCCATTCACAGACTGCCAGGAAGCGGAAAGACCCAAGCGGCCTCGCTACCACCACCCTCCCGCTGCCAGGCTGGGCATACATCAAAATGGCTGGGTGTGGTTGGAGGCTTTCAAGTTTCTTTTTTGGGATGGTTTTCTTTTTGTTGCCACATCTTGCCATGCTGGGGAAGACACTTGCCCGGCTCCAGTTCACACGAAGAGTCGGAATTCCCCTCAAACCACCGTTAAGATAGATTGGTTTTTAGGGTTCTTCCTGGGCTGTCCTTCTGCGCTGTAGGGGCGTTCTGCTGAGGCAGTGTCCATCAGCGCTTGTTTTTGTCCTCAAGTTCTCGAACGATCGATCTGTTTGGAGGATATCACTTTACGAGACTCAGAACATGTAAGCTTGCAGGACCCCTTTTTCGTGGCTTGAATTTGGAATCGAAAAGGAGAACCACCGCTTTTGGGGAGTCCCCTGGAAAAAGACACACCCACATAGATGCTTTGATATCTGTGACACTTATCACCACACCACGCCTTGACCCGAGCATGCCCGCGGTCGCCATTGCTGGCTCCACATCCGTGGCGATTTTCGCCTGTCAGCCACCCCAAGCGCAGCGCTCCTGCCCAAGTCTGCCCTTGCCTGTTGAGGCCAGCGTCCGGTGTAGTCCTCTTCGTCCTTGTGGAAAGCCGTGCATTGCTGCCGCACCGAATCTGGATTCCGGCTCTAAGGCCTCCGAAAGGCGTCTGCCTTTCGGAGGCGTTGTAATGATAGGTGCTGCTGCACTCTTGCACGTCTCTAAACGGTGAACCTGGCAGATTCCTTTACCTTTCATTCGGCAAGGTCTTGGCATGTCAAGCCCCTGAAGGCAAGAGACGCCTGCTGACTTGTTGCCGTGCTGTGTGCTGGTGCTCCTAAGTTGTGTTGAAAGTGTTTAAGCTGCTTCCAGTGTTGTTCATATCCCTGAATAGCATTGCTGCTTGCAAGAACAGGTGTTGCCAGCCACATGACACTGCTACGGCCGCCAACACATCAGCCATGTATTTTTGCGTGGAAGCCTGTCCGAATGTGTCAAACGCGCCACGGTGACTTACAGGTCTAAGACCTACGGACACCAAATGGAAGAAGGCCACTTGGATCTGTCGAAAACCAGCTGGATACCTTGATTCGAGTTGAAAGGACATTGTATTGGAACCAGGCTGTTCAGGATATGCGTAAGATTCGATGGCTCGCTTGTTCGACTTCAGGTGTGTCACATCCCGCTACGCAGAGAAGGACAAGGAAGCTCAACCCGAAAAGGCCATGGATTTGGGACGTTGAAGTTCGTTGGACGTGACACGATGCAGGTGATTGTCGCAGTTGCTGTCAGGGGAGCTGCCCAAGGGCTTCCAACAAACGGCAATTTGTTGGGTCCCACGTACCAACCCAAAGTGGGAACCTTTCGCATGCGGCCTTGCGGCCGATTACTTCCTTGCAGGGTCTCAGCAACTCCAGAATCAAGTGCAGGGCTGGGGCGCCTTCACTAACAGTCCCCCCCTGCTCTGCACACAACTGTCCCCGCGTGTTCGAATGGACCACTTTCGAGGTTGGTCGAAACCGTCGTGCACACGGATAGACGTCGGTCGCGAAATCCACCGGAGGGGCAAGGCTCAAGGCCCTGACTAGAGTTCGAGGTTTACGTTCCATGCGGTTTGGGAGCGACCGATTTGTTTCGCGCATTGCATGTCGCCCGGATCTATAGTGCAAATCCAAGTGGAAAGGCAAAATGCCAGTGCAACTAGAGCCAGGGGTCCTCTGGTTTTCTTGTCTCCGCAAACAGCCGTGGCGCCATTCACAGACTGCCAGGAAGCGGAAAGACCCAAGCGGCCTCGTTACCACCACCCTCCCGCTGCCAGGCTGGGCATACATTAAACTGGCTAGATAGAACTTAAAGGCTCTCAAATCTCTAGGTCTGTTGGGGATGGTTTCCGTTTTGTTGCCACATCCCGCCATGCTGGGGAAGACACTTGCCAGGCTCCAGTTCACACAAAGAGTCGGAATTCCCGTTCAACCACCGTTAAGATAGATTGGTTTTTAGGGTTCTTCCTTGACTGTCCTTCTGCGCTGTAGGGGCGTTCTGCTGAGGCAATGTCCATCAGCGCTGGTTTTGTCCTCAAGTTCCCGAAAGATAGGTTTGTTTGGAGGATGTCACGTTGCGAGACTCAGATCATGTAAGCTTGCAGGAGCCCTTTTCAACGCTTCCAGTTACGTTGGTGTTTGGGGGAGGGTAGCGGGTCCAGATGTTTGAAACATGCGTATGGTCAGTGTTCGTTGCGGACATGAGTCTTTAATTTACCATGTTTGGCTTCCCATATCATGTTAACCTCTATCAAATCACCACTTGGCTATGTTAAGGTATGCCAAGGTCAACAAAATCACGTTTTATTTTATTGGCGATACTACAACCCCATTGAAACCAGAACATCTTGCCCCCAAATACGCGGTGTCCCTCCAACAATAAAGGCAACAAGCATAACAACATGCATGCAGGCCGATTCTAATCCAGTACCAAACTAGCGACTCCCACCGACCTGCTGCAGTGAAATTACAGGACCCTTTGCCCTAGCAAGCACTTCTGTTTGAAAGACGGTTTCCCTTTAAACACTGAACAGAAGCACGAGTTTTGTGCCCTGCTGCAGCTTTTCTCTTTGGGGTGGTGATTGTGAGGGGTGCAATTCCGTGTACCACCCAAGAACCACCCAACTTAAATGAACTGCAAAGGTCAACAGCGGTGTTGGGCGCTGCTCATTTGGGTCGCCCTCATCGGGCCGACGTTTTGAGGGAAAACGGGAGCCAGCCATTTGGGTCTGTCGAACACCCGATGGACACCTTGGTTCGTGTTGACGGGACATCAATTAATCACATGAAGTCCGCCACTTGGATGTGGTTGCATTGAACTCTATCGCTATTTGCGGAGCACACTGTGGATAGTAAACCTGAGATACATGTATATATATATATATACACGTATATCGCACCATATATGCCTGTTGGATAAAACCTTATGTATATATAATGTGTATACATATATATATATATATATATTTGTGCAAATATGCTTGTCAAACCTGCCGGCAATCGGTGAAATGGGCTTTGCTCCACTTGTTTCCCTCAAATGTGGCAACATCGGATGGTCCTTCCTGTGCTTTTTGTCTGGTAAATGTGGGTCCCTTTCAAAGGGTATTGAACCGGCACCTACGGAACAGCCATTCTAGGAGTCTACATCACTGTACATAGATCTTAGTCTGACCAAATCTGAATACTCTGGCACATATGACACTGGCACATGCTCCGCCCAAAAAAGCACAGGTACCCAAAAGTCAGTTTGGAGACCCGAACTGGGTTCTGCTAAACGGGTGCCCGCTTGAAGGGACAATCATGCATGGGTAGCAGCCGAATTCAACGGGTCAACCCCTAAAAAATGGTCGCCCCCATGTGTGTTCCCATGGAAGTCCTCACGTCTCACCTCCCAATCACTGCTTTTAGGTTGCAGTACCTGGGGATTTTGGACATGGGAACAAGTTGGAATGCGGACAACTGCTGGTCAGCTGCATCGATGAGGCCAATCCCCACCCCCCCAAAAAACAAAACAAAAAAGACGAAACATAAAGACACATAAGACACATTCCCCCCCAAAAGAAAAACACACACAAAAAAGAAAAAAAAGACAAGTCATGGGAAAAACCGTTTGGGGGGGTGCTGCGCTTCTTCTGCCGTTTTTTAGTGTTTTTGTTTTTTCTTTCTTTTGTTTGTTGAGGCGCGCCACTTGCCCGGGACGCGGCGCAGCGGCTGCTGGCGGCAATCGATGAGGAAGGCCCCTCTGGGGTCCTCAATGACTTGCTGTGATACTGTGGATGGACACAATCCTGCACTACCTAGCAAACCCTGATGTCTGATGATTCCCCTGTAAATACCAACTAACCATGGTTGCCCATGGTGTGATAGTGGTGCAGGATTTCGTCCACCCACAGTAGGGAAGGGTGTTGGGACCGCGTGGGATTCCCTCAAAGGAAACTATAGAAAATGGGTTTCCTTGGGGTTTCTCATTCCGGGTGTGAATCCTTAACGAGTCCGGGTGGGAATGAACCATGGGGGAGTACATCGGGAATCTTTGGTTTTTTGGAGTCATTCCCTCTGGAAGGGGACACCTTTCGGCGAGTACATTGCCCGCTACATACACTTGCCTTTTTGGTTGAGGGATTGTCGGCCTTGGTGTCCCTGGGAAAGAACGGGTCCCAAGGGTACCCACAGAAGCTCAGGCCCGCTTTTTCTAACAAGAAACACATGTGTATACTATCCCACCTGTGTTTGAGAGGAACCCCCCGCTCGCTCTCTACTCCTTTCTCTTGGGTTTCTCCTTGAAATCACAGAAAATCGAGGCGACAAAAACGCTCCCTCTTTCAGCTAAAGTGGCTTTAGTTACTCTTGGGGAATGCTGGTTGAGTGGCAAACAACAACCTTGGATATTTTTGCGCCAATCTACTCAGTATACTTGAGCTTGTCTATTCTTCTTCTTTTGCCCCTATCTGATCGACCCACTTTGTCAAGCCACAAATGGACCCATTTGGGGGTTTCCAGCTCTGGGGGATGCAAGAATCCGAGCTTAATCAATGCAAATGGAGCACCAGCAGACTCCTTTAAACTGCAAGAGCGATGTGTCGCGGGTCACTTGCAATCGTCTGCCGGCGAGCTTCGCCGAAAAGTATCGCATTCGGCTTTCGCTCCCGGTAAGAATGACAAAACACATGACATCGCATGCATCCAAGGAGCTAATATGCAAACAGGTAACTAAATATGGGCCAAAAACTTGGAGACCGCATTTGCAAGGGCGGGCCTTTGGCCTTTGTCCACCTTGAGCTGCGTGCCGATTTGCTCACTGCCTTCACGGAAGGGGCCTGATCAAGGGGCCTGATCTCCGGTCTCCATCACTTGAAGTGGATGGAATCTTGAGACGGGCCCCGCGGGACTTGGGTGAGACTCAATGCCCATGACCCGCGGGACTTCTCAATGGGGCGCTGTGCAAGGCACCGTGAGCCGGAGGTGAGCCAGCCCGACTTCTGCAACGCGGATCTCTGAGGAGTCCTTGGCGTGTGCATCGCAAGCTACAACTTTCTCCGGGCCCCGAGCGCACCACTGTGCCAGACCCCGCGACAGAGCTTCAACTTTCACAAGATGTGCGACACATGTAGATTTGGGGGGGGCGTAGCTGCCCAAGAATCAAAGCAGGCAACCTGCCCATCAGCTCCAAGACCACCGCCTTCTCCATTCGGCATCCGATCAGGCGCCATGGCGCAAATCGGATGGAGGCGCAGTGACAGAGTCCCTGAACAGACATAGCACATAGACACAGCGCAAATGCTCTTGGTGAAAGCATCCTCATCCTCATACTTCTCTTCCTCATCATTTGTCTCCTTTTCCTCCTCCTCCTCATCCTCATCATCCTCATCATCCTCATCATCCTCATCATCCTCATCATCCTACTCCTCATCATCATCATCTTCATCATCATCTTCATCATCATCATCATCATCATCATCATCATCATCATCATCATCATCATCATCATCATCATCATCATCATCATCATCTCTATCATCTCTATCATCTCTATCATCTTTGCAACTTGTCTAATCATCACACGTTGCTTTGTTTTCCACCTCCTCCTCCTCCTGCTCCTCCTCCTGCTCCTCCTGCTCGTCTTTCACCGAGCCATGACTTTCTGCCATTTGCGCGAAGCACGGCCAGTTCAATCTGGTTTGTGCTTTCCCGCCGCCGGAAAGCACGTGGTTAACAGCAAGGTCCTCCTTTAAATTTCTTTGAGCGACTCTGGCCTTCTTTCTCTAAGAACGGGGGTCGGCCCCTTAAAAGAACCACCACCTACCAGAATGGCCCTTTCACTCCCAAAAGAAGACCCACAAGAAACGGGCCAAAGAGTCGGTTTTCGGTTTTCACCGCGCAGGCGCGCTTTCGGAATGCCCCTCTTCATGGCACCGACTCTTCAAGAAGGAGTTGGGCACCTACCGGAGGCCGGTAGCTGGTAGCATTTCCCCATAGGGTTGGGCTCAAAGTAGGGGCCCAAAACATCCATTTGCTTAGGAAGCATATCTTGTTGTTTTCCGCTGTGGGTTTCAAGGGAACCTAGCACTGCTGGCATCTATCACTGTTGTTTTTTTTGAGGACTCAAAGCAAATGGAGTTTAAACAAAATGGTTGCCTGCCGTTTCCTTTCAAAACTGGCCAGCCCAAAGACTTATGACGGGATTTCACGGGCGGGCCGGGCCTTTAAAAGGATGTCCAAAGGGGTCGGAGCTGCCAGCGTTCCGCAGGATAGACCATGCCTAGGGCTGTCCTCCGTGTTGAACAACCTTCGTTTTGATGTCTACATGATCAGTTTGTTCTTGAGACCCCTTCAGAATGGTGGCTGTATACACCCCACCCGAAGAACCAACCTGCGCTGCGAACCAGAAGTCTGAAACCCATCTAAGGGCTTCCAGTTCAGCGCAGATCGAGTTCAAGTCGAGTTGTCTCTCCAGAAGCGAAGGGTCTCAAATTCGAGTTCAATGGGTTTCTCTTGGAAAGCTTCCCTTGACCAAACGGCCACTGGGCACCTGTGGGATCTATGGTTTGTTTGAGCACCGGCATGGCAGTCCATGAGTCCATGGCCAACGCTGGCAAAGTTTGCTGGCGATGTCCTCTGAACAAAACGACCAATGGCACAGGAACTGTACCCCATGGTTGAAGCACATTCTCAATTCGAGTTGAGTGAAACACAGAGCTTAGGCGAGAGTGGCACGCAGATAAAGAGCTACCATCTTGTGGCATGACCTGTCGAGCCCTCAAAAATGGTTTGCCTCGACTATGCGATACTTGTTTTGGCGCCTGTGTGTTTTCCCGTTTCGAATTTGAGGCGTGTTTCTCGTGTCGCTTGCCTATGCAATATTTGGCCAAGGTTCCTGGCGGCTCATCCACAACTCTTCAGCATCAAGGACCTTCCAGGAGACTGCTTTGTGGCCGCTTTTGCTGCAATTTGTCTTGGAAACTTCCCAAGAATTAGTTCCCCTTTTTACTTGTTTGCTTGTTTGGGGTCCCCTTTGTTTTCCACTAACCAGACAAAACAGATAAGTTTTTGCTGGGTCCTCATTCCAGCCCAGGAAAATACGACGGTTGCTTTGCCTTCATGAGCTTGCAGGTCCCTTACTGGGTGGAAGCTCGAGTCGGAGCTGATCCCAAGTCGTCCTTGCCCGCCCTGTTTCCTGTCCTTTGGTTTTCCCAACCAGCTCCTTGAGGTTCACAATGACTGACCTTCATGTCCCTAAAAGTGTTCTAGCTGTTGACTGCTCTTTGTAGATGTGAATTGAAGGAGCCACCCTCCCGCTGACGCATTCATATCCACGACGCGGTCCAGGTTCCGTGTGTGGGAGCGTACCCCACGCTAAACATGGAACCTAAAATCAGCTTTGCTTCTACAAGGGTGGTTTGGACTGGTCTTCCGGGGTGAGGGCTTCGAATCCCATCAATCCAAATGCCAACCCAGTGTACCCCCGCACAGTGATCCTCTTGAAAAGATGGGACTTAGCTTTTTGCGAAATGAAGAAGCAAAGATTCTGGCAACGGCTGTGGCAAGGCATGTCGACAGTGAATGGTTTATCATGACATATCATGACCTATTTGGCAGAGAATCAAATGTTTCATGCTGGCCGTCCTGGTTGCTACCATTCTCCTACCCCAATTCTGCTCCTTTCATGAGGTCCATGGATGGTGCACCTCCTTTGCGGGAAGCCAGCGAAAAAACCCGAGGGAAGCAGCTGACCCCACGAGGGTTCAGCTCCTTCCTGGCCAGTGGCACGGATATGACAGGGCAAAATCGTGCAAGTACTGTCCAAAAAAAGCAGTGGTTGGGGGATGCTCGTATAGAATCCCATCAGTCTTTCGCAAAACACCAGGTACAATAAAGCATCACCAAAAGCGAAAAGGAAAAGACGCCCAGTAGTTGTTTTTGCAAAAAAGAGGAAACCAGCAACAACAGCAGCGGCCGGCCCGTGGGCTCGGTCCTTAGGTCACACGCTGCGGCGCCGACGTGGCCTCCGAGTTCCTGGCGGACCGGCGCTGCTGGCGCCGGGCACTCCGCAGCGCCTGGCGGAGGCTGCCGGGTCCGTCTGACTTTGCTTCTCTTGGTGGCTCCCAACCATCCGGTTCCTTAGCCTTTTTGATTTAGCTTTTTAGTTTTTAGTGGTAGTTTCCATTTAACCCACTAAAAGTTAGTCACTTTTAGCTGGGCGTCTAACTTTGCTTCCATTTGGGTGTGGCTTAAAATGTAGCTTGTCTTTCGCAGGGTTTAACCTTTGGTTCTATTTACCAAGCTGCCATTGTGGTACCTTTGGCTGAGCCACAGCCGGTTGCTTCTCTAGCAGCTCTGGTGCCCTTTTTCCTTTGGGCAATTGAAGGGTCTGCAGCATTTGTCCAATTGAGCCACGTGCTCAAACCCAGAGTTCAAGGGGACTGGGTTCATTCTCTCATACCCTGAGCATCAGCAAGTTTGGGTCGTTAGACCATTTGAGGCACGTGCTCAAAACCCGGGGAGAGAAAGGTTAGTAAGGGACAATCCCAGCCAGAAATAGCTGCGGCAGCCTTTGTATTTCCTTGCATGGTTCTGGGTCAACCAATACCGGGTTTTGATTGTGACTCAACTTTGCTGACATGATCTGTGTTTCTTAATTTCCCCTGTTGGCCTCAACAGGAATCGATTTCACTACTGGAAGTATTTTCTCATTTGTCCAAGGGGCGAACAAGCAAATGAA
The DNA here is from genome assembly GCA_963377175.1 of Effrenium voratum. Lineage (NCBI taxonomy): Eukaryota > Dinophyceae > Suessiales > Symbiodiniaceae > Effrenium > Effrenium voratum. The sequence continues at coordinate 200,901 of CAUJNA010002491.1, read as the reverse complement.
AGTTTGGGTTTGAGTAGGGCTGGAGACGGAAAACCCAAGAAGGGAAATCCAGGCAGTTTCTAGTCTTCCAACTTTGGCACATGCCAATGTCAGGTCCGAGAATCATGATACTTCAAGCAGATGATTCTAGAACAAAAGAGTTGTTTCATGGCCTAGTCGCGTGTGGCGCTCCCGTTTCCTGCTTTCGGGCCCCGAAAACTCTGAAAACAGCTTGATCGAGATTTGAGTCCTGTTTGGACTTCCCGAAAGCGCGAGCAAGGACTCAAATCGAGATTTGAGTCCTGTGTCCTGCTCTCGGGCTCGAATCGCTCGCAGGTGCGATGTCCTTCAGATGTTTGATGGCGATTCTCAAGTTTACTTCTTTGATTGGCCCCATGATTGTTGCGCTTGCGCGGGTCAGGGCCTGCCTTCATGGACTTCTATGAGAATGGCGCCATTTTCGGATCTATGTTAATCTTTGCAACAGCAGGTTCATGTTTGGGTGCTAAATGGCCCATACATTTACAACTTGCACTTTTCCCAGAGGGAAACCGAAAGTGGATGGGTAATTCTTCGATTTTTCCGTAGCCCAGCTGAAATAACTGTTTCCTTGTGCTTTTTCGATTTATCCAGACCCCCTAAAAAGCATAAAAGTTCTGAGCTCAACAGGTACTGCCTGGACACTTCCGACCCATGCCCACGGGCCTTCACTGGCCACTTGGCAGCTGGTGGTCCCTGACCATTTGTTTTTGGAGTCTCCTCCAAAATGTCTATCTTGTAGGGTAGACACAACTATTCTTTGTGGCTATGTGGTTGGATCTTTGGACTTTAACTTTTTGGGAATGATGGATTTTTCAGTGGATCAACAGAAAATTAGACTTTTGCAGCGGGGTCAGCAGCAACCAAGTATTTTATACTTTAGGCAAACATAGTTTATATCGGGTAGACCAAATCAGGATGTGATAATATGATGTTCTGCGTACCTCAGATGCAGGCCAAGGCTTGCTCGGATCCTTGGAGCACGGCCTAAAAGCAATGCTTCCCTTAGGGTTTCGTTTTGAATTTGAACCATTGCGCATCCAGCAAGGGTTCATGGACTGTTATATTGAATTTAAACGTAGTATCCTATCTGAGAGCTGCAACGTCCATTTTACACTGCGCATTACATATTCACTACCTGGAAAAATGTTTGGGTGCGACATGTGACCCCTAAGGGTGGCACTGTGTCTATTGTATATCTCTTGGCGTTTTAAGGGATAGGCCAGCTGCCATGTTTTTTGTCTGCATCTACCCTCTTAGGTGTTCTGGCGATAATATGAAGGGGCCTTCCTTCCCATAGAAAGCTGGTTGTGTTGCCTATTGTACAAAGCCAACCCCATGTTGATCTTTTGGTTCCCAATTGTTTGGTCTATTTGTAGCCATGCCCCCAAAAAGGTTAACCTTTTATTCCCAGCTTCTTTGGGACGGCAAACTGGAAAGGAACCCCGCTATCTTGGCGGAAGCTTCTTTCTTGAGGTTCTGTTCAAGTCTGTGTTCAGAGGGGGCTGCACACAAACATGGGCTTCCTTGTTCCAAGCAACTTGGGATTGGGAAAACTGGTGGCCCAGTGAGTTGACACGTGAGGTCTGGCCCAAATTACAATGGCATGAACAGCAGCAGTTCGACCACCTCGAACTCAGAACGGCCCAGCCTAAATACCCGACTTGGGATGAGGACGCTCGTGAAACTTGAACGACAAAGCCAGTGCTTCTTGGGAACGATGGAAAGTCAAACCAATCAATAAGAGTCTTTCCCTCCCCACTTCCCAGCTGCATGTGTTCCCAAGAAAGCCTTGTTGCAAACCCCCAAATTGGGGCATCACATTTTGGGTAGTTCTTGGGATCGCCGGATTGTGAGGCCAGTTGAAGGCTATGGCCGGCTTGGATGTGGAGAAACCGCAAGGTTCTGAAGGCGCGGATGTGTCATTTGCGAACGATGTTGGTAGCTCCCCGCCATCCGGTTTCGTAGCTTGGTAGATCTTTGTAGTTGGTGTAGTGGGGTTTTCATGACAAACCCAGAAGTTATACTTTGAGCAGGGGATCTGAGGACAGCCCAGTTTCTACCATAGTGTTGTTTGGTGGCGTTTGGCAATGCCCATGCTAGCCCGCACATGCAAGGTGTTAGGGCATGTATTTCCCTAAGCATCATTGTATCTTCCATTGGAGAGGTTATCTCCATTGGAGGGGTGTGGACCTCAAACATTCCCTTTTCAGGGCCCAAGATTCTTCGGGCTGTACATGAATGTTGCCTTCGGTCATTGCAGTGCGTTCAAAGCTTCCGGTTTCCATTGCCATAGCAAGGGGAGCCATTGCGGCCCGATGGCTCTTGGTGGCTATTGAGAGCCACTAACAACAAGCTAGCGTCTGCATGAAAAGAAGGAACACATGAACAGCAGCAGTTCGACGACCTCGAACTCAGAACGGCCCAGCCCTGATACCCATCAGTCAAATGGCATGCAGGCGCTTATGAAACTTGAGCGACAAGCCCAGTGCTTCGAGTTGCCACTGTGGTAGGTAACCACGGTGTTTTGCCTCCAGTTGTTACAAGATGGTTTTACCTGGTTGCCTACCACAGTGCCAACCGGAAACACTGGCCAAGGATTCCATTAAGTGTGCGAAATCGAGCGTTAGGTCGTCGTATTCTGCGAGTGGCTTGGAGGAGATTTCTCTAAAACGACGACCAAGTAGTCACGGGGTAGGCGTCAACCACTTTAGTGTGAAGGAGTTCTGGGTCCATCCTCAAAGGGAGCACTCTTGGCGACTGGGAAAGATATGGGATGTCAAACCAATCAATAAGAGTCTTTCCCTCCCCACTTCCCAGCTGCATGTGTTCCCAAGAAACCCTTGGTGCAAAACCCCAAATTGGGGCATCACAATTTGGGTAGTTCTTGGGATCAAGTCGCCGGATTTGTGAGGCCAGTTGAAGGCTATGGCCGGCTTGGATGTGGAGAAACCGCAAGGATCTGAAGGCGCGGATGTCTCATCTGCGAACGATGTTGGTAGATCCCAGCCATCCGGAATCATAGCTTGTTAGATCTTTGTAGTTGGTGTAGTGGGGTTGCCATGACAAAGCCAGAAGTTATACTTTGAGCCGGGATCTGAGGACAGCCCAGTTTCTACCATAGTGTTGTTTGTTGCGTTTGGCAATGCCCGTGCTAGCCCGCACATGCAAGGTGTTAGGGCATGTATTTCCCTAAGCGTCATTGTACCTTCCATTGGAGAGGTCATTGTGACTGGAGGGGTTTGGACCTCAAACATTCCCTTTTTCAGGGCCCAAGATTCTTCGGACTGCACATTAATGTTGCCTTCGGTCATTGCAGTGCGTTCAAAGCTTCCGGTTTCCATTGCCATAGCAAGGGGAGCCATTGCGGCCCGATGGCTCTTGTTGGCTATTCAAAGCCATTAACAAGGAATACATGAACAGCAGCAGTTCGACGACCTCAAACGCAGAACGGCCCGGCCTTGATACCCATCAGATGTGTGGCATGCAGACGCTCATGAAACTTGTGCAACAAGCCCAGTGCTTCGAGTTGCCACTGTGGTAGGTAACCACGGTGTTTTGCCTCTAGTTTTTACAAGGTGGTTTTCCCTGGTTGCCAACCACAGTGCTAACCGGAAGCAATGGCCAAGGATTACATGAATTGTTGCGAAATCGAGCGTTAGGTCGTCGCATTCTGCGAGTGGCGGGGTATTTTCTCTAAAACGACGACCAAGTAGTCACAGGGCAGGCGTCAACCACTTTAGTGTGAAGGAGTTCTAGGTACATCCTCAAAGGGAGCACAGGCATGGATTTAGTATCTTGGCGACTGGGAAAGATATGGGATGTCAAACCAATCAAGAAGAGTCTTTCCCTCCCCACTTCCCAGCTGCATGTGCTCCCAAGAAACCCTTGGTGCAAAACCCCAAATTGGGGCATCACAATTTGGGTAGTTCTTGGGATCAAGTCGCCGGATTTGTGAGGCCAGTTGAAGGCTATGGCCGGCTTGGATGTGGAGAAACCGCAAGGATCTGAAGGCGCGGATGTCTCATCTGCGAACGATGTTGGTAGATCCCAGCCATCCGGAATCGTAGCTTGTTAGATCTTTGTAGTTGGTGTAGTGGGGTTGCCATGACAAAGCCAGAAGTTATACTTTAAGCCGGGATCTGAGGACAGCCCAGTTTCTACCATAGCGTTGTTTGTGGCGTTTATTGGCAATGCCCGTGCTAGCCCGCACATGCAAGGTGTTAGGGCATGTATTTCCCTAAGCGTCGTTGTATCTTCTTCATCTCCATTGGAGGGGTTTGGACCTCAAACATTCCCTTTTTCAGGGCCCAAGCGTTTTAGGGCTGTACATGAATGTTGCCTTCGGCCATTGCAGTGCGTTGAAGGCTTCAGGTTTACATTGAGTCACCGAGGACCACTCAGGATCATGACCTACCCATCCATGTCTTCGTGTGCTGTGGTTCTGAATCGGTAGAGGCGCAAAGGTGCAAGCATGTGACATGCTAGAATCTGTCCGCTTCAGCGTCGACACCACCACAAGTGTGCACCTCCTTTCCCTCTGAGAACGAGAAGCTTCCGCATCTTTAGTAGTGACCCTTTTTTCTTCCACCCATCAGCTGCTACTGTCCGTTCCATGACCCTTTGACGCTTGGTGTCTGGGCAGATTTTTCCAAACAGCGTATGGGTGGTTTAAAAAGAACAGGGGGGCCCTTTTCCGTATCCGAGATTTGACACAGATGGACTTCCAAGGCGTGACTTCGCTGTGTGAATTCAGGGTGAGCCGGGTCCCTTGAAGTTTCATCTTTAGGATTCTCAAAACGGATTTGGGGGGGGTCCTTTTATGCTACAGGTGCCGTGTAGAGAGGAATTCCGAAAATGTCACTTTAACAGACCCAGCAGAATCGCTTGAGGCCAGCTGAAAGCTCTGGCGAGCGCGGATGTGGCCAACCCAGCTAAGAAGTCTGCAGGCGCAGCCGTTGTGAAAGTGACATGTGCGACAGTGCCACATGGACTCATAGGACAGCTGGCTTGATGAATGTAATGCAGCTTTCCGACGCAGTTGCATGTTTGGCCTGAGCTAGTTGAAGACTGACACCTGAAGAAGCGTCAAGCTTGTCTAGCCGATGCGCGGCGCATGGGGACGGCATAGTTGGTCCAGCCGGCTTCGTAGGCCCAGATGAGCCAGCGAAGACGAGAACGGAGCGTCGACGTAAGACTTCGAAGAGTGGTCTTGGGCGAGGCTGATGTGCTTTCAGATGTAGCAGTGCTTTGTGACGCGTTGTGGGTTCATCAGGGCCAAGACTTGCTGTTTATGTATCAAGTTGCACGGGCATTGTCATAAGCAGCGTGTGCAAATTTGCTCGTGCTTCGCCAATGGGTGCACAGCATCATGTTGCCTTTTTAGCATGATTCACTGCGTGAAGCTCATGGTTGTTAAACATGTTAGGGCAATTCAGAGATACTCCGAGAATCCCCTGCAAAATGACCAAGTCACGATGTCCCAAGTTGGGTGTAGGAAGTTTATGTCATCCAAGACTGCCAGAGCCAAGGGCATGAGTGGAAACACACTTGGTGTGAGGTGTTAAAGCCAAACCCAGCGCGGATGTGGACAAACCTTCGGGAGGCGCAAGGGTGGCTCGGAGCCTCTAAAGACCAAAGCACACGGGTAAAAGCTCGGTTAGGTTTCAGAGACCAACACTCTGGCGTGATGTCTATCGGTTCTCGTTCAGCTTGTGCAAAAGCACGCCATGTCGAGGCATGCAAGTCAATGTGCTTGCAGAGCATGTATACACCTTTGTTGTCCCCGTAAAATCAGTGATTGATGAGTGCCCAAAACCGATTCCTCTTGGCGATTGTGATAGGTGGTTCTACTAACTGGTTTCGGATGGGGTGATTATAAGGGCTAATAATCAATCCTTTGTGACCGTCTTGGTAGAACCACAATTAATTGGTTTCGGGCGCTGCTGAATTGTTGCATTTGCTGCCCCAAGTTCAGTTTGACGTTTTCCTTCAGCCTGCGTGTTAACTTTTGGCCGGGTCCACTCGCAAGGCTCTGGGAGTTTCTTTTGTCGAACGCGATTTTGCAGGTGTTGTGAAGCGAAAGCGGCGTACGGAGCCTCAGAGGAAGGTCCGGAAAGAGTTGGACACCAACAGTTGTTGCTTGTTTGTTTAAAGGTATATAACCTGTTTAGGTGGTGTTTTGTTTTTGTGGAATACCACCCCTAGGGTTCCTAAATAGGCTCAGGTGATATCCCCAACAGCATGCGGTGCTCGTTTTAGTGCTCGCATCATCTCGCATCACCCTGTAGCCCTCACAGAACCTCGTGGAACCCTGGTGGAACCCTCGTGGAACCCTCGTGGAACCATACCTCAGGGCCGCCCCGGACCACCCCGGAGCCTATCGGGGCTGAGACCCCAAAGCTTTCAGCTGTTGGGGAACAAAGAAACAAACTCAAATGACTCCGTTGAACCTGCAAACAAATTGACCACGACCCTTGGCTCAGGGTGTTTTGCCCAACCCAGTGCTGGGTTTCTCCTTGCGGCTTGCCCTTCAAAGTCGACGACCCACAAGGTTTGCCTTTTTTTTTCCCCATGGCTGGGACATTGACCAAAGCGGCACATTGGTATTTGGTCCTCTTGCTTTTCATTGGCCAGCTTTCGACTAAAGCGCCCTAATACGAGATATTGGGCGGTGCCAGGTGTGTTTCTTTGGTTTTTTGAAGAGCAATTTTCAGACTGTACTTAGCTCCGCCAGGATTTGTCCACCTTGTAATTCGTGGAATCATTCCCAAACAGATTAGGATGAAACTATAGGAATCTCAAAACCCCCTTTTGGGGTGCCATGTTCAGTTGCAGAAGTGTTATCATTTGGCCCAACCTGGGTATGGCAGGGGATTCGCATCGCCCATGAACTCACACACACACGGGAGTAAATCGAGCTTCCCCTTGAGCCACAATCAGAATCCTTGCGAGGGATAGTAAGGGATAGTCCCAGCCAGAAGAAATCGGTGCGGCCGCCCTCTTCATTCTTGAAATACATGCTTTCGGTTTGACCATTTTAATATCAGGGGTTGATTACTCCCTACCAGCACCCCCCAACCACTGCTTTTTGGTCGATTCGGATTTTGGACATGGTTGAGAAAGCAGTTGTTGGGGGGGTGCTGGTAGACGATGGTTTCTGTTCTTTGAATCCCCATTGGACTTGGATCTTTGCCCCAAAAGCATCACCAAGACATGATGTAAAGCCTAGTTAAAGTTTTCGCCGATTCTCTCTTGCCTGGATCTGAGACTTGTGCAGATGGGTGTGTCTTCTTTTGAGGGTACTCTTTTGGGGGCTGGTTCTGGACATCAAATTGAATCCCCATGTTGAGAGTTCCCCTATGAGACAGACCCAGGTGGCTGCAAGAACTCGCGTTCATTTGTGCGCATGGCCTTTGCCAAGGTCCGCTGAAAGAGCCCAGCGTGGACAACATCTCAGGCGCGTGGAAGAAGAGGTTACCCTAGAAGCTCCATTTATGAATATTTAGGCACTGTGTATCTTCAAATCTGGCATCATTCTTTCCATGGAGTATGAGGGTGACAGGCGTGCTCCCTGCCACAAGGGTAAACAGTGGTAGACAGTCCTTTTGCTTTCCCCTTCTAGAAGCCAAGTTACCCCTTGCGAGAATGGGTCGAACGGGAGCAATCCTGACATCCAACGCTGAGAGTTGCAGCTCACTTCATTTGGTTGTCTCGTCTTTTTGCAGTACAAACCACCTGCAGAACCAGGTTTGTCAAAATCCGTGGAATTCATGCACGCCAGCAGTGAACGGGTTTGCGGCGGTTGCCCCAGACCAGGTGGCTTTCAGCTACGTTTGTCGTGAACGGCGTTACTGACCTATCGGTTCACAGCGGACATCAGTGGACGCATTCGCCTGACGCACAGAGGTTTGCGGCGGTTGCCCCAGACCAAGAAGCTTTCAGCTACGTTCGTGTATGTACCCCGATTTGTCAAATCCGTGCAATTCGTGCATGCCGGCAGGGGGCAGCCGGAAGAGTATGTGGGCGGCTGCCAACGAAGACCCCACATACTTTTCGTGAAACGTACCTGCCTGAGAGCTGCTCCTGGGTCCCGTCGCGGGCAGCTGGAGGGCTCACCCCTAACAATCGCCCTTAAGGCCACTGACTTTGCACGGTTCAGTGCTAACTTGCAACATTTCATCTCATGTTTACGTGTTTGAACGTTTGGTGTTTGACTGCCGACGTGGCATTCCCAGTGTGTCTGGCTGTGCTTTCTGTCAAAGTGCGCAGTCCTAGCAGCTTGCCTGCTAGAGAACCCTGTTTATCTCACTAGACAAGAGCCGTTGATATGGTGGAGCCTTTCTGGCACGTTTACACGGGAACGATCGCTGTTTACAACGTATGGTCGTGGCCTACTTGACAGGCCAGTTTACCCCATCATTACTGCATCTCATCCTGCCTGCGTTGCAGGCACTCATCTGGAATCATTCCTTTCGGTTTACAACGAAAAGTTTACAACGAAAAGTTTACAACGAATGACTTTCGACGAACAGCTCCTACGGACGAATCAATTAGCCAATAAGTGCACGAGAGTTTGAGCCTCACCAAGGCCCTCCATGACTCTGACCTGATTTCAGATCCGCAGCTATTTGGCTCCCTGTACGAACCATATACAAGGTTTGCTACCGCTGTGCAATTCGACATGTCGCACTACTCGTTCCATTTCTACGGAAACATGGAACCGATGCACCACTCGCATCCAGTGCCTCCGCCTCGTCCTAATTCGGGGACTATCCGCATGCATGTCCTGCCGGATGCTAATCCGACTGACCCCCAGCCTGCCCGAGCGGTCACCTTGACCCCAGCTTCCCAGCGACAGAAGTCGAGATCCCGAAGATCGAGATCTCGACAGCGCAGGCACCGCAGGCGGACACCACGCAGGTCCCGCTCCCGATCCAGAGGTCGCAAGACCCACAGAGACTGTCGCAGACGACCCGAGCGCACTAATTCGGAAGTCCGTCTGGATCCCCGCTGGAGCCAAGATAGACCCGCAGGACCACCCGGAAATGTTTCACTGTTTCCTCGCCCTCCGATGTCGGATCCCTACGATCCCACGCCGAGCCGGCCAAGTCAGCCGAGTCAGCCGAGCCAGCAGAGTCAGCCCGCACCGCAGAATCCCCGAACAGGGGACACGCATCGTTACCACCTGGTGCAACCTTGGCCACCTGTACAGCCTAGTCCGGCAACTTTCGGACAAGTTGCACCACCTGTGATTCCTGCTCCGCTCGCTTCGCACGCGCAGTCCTCAGCGGCCTTGAACTTTTCAAGCAGCTGCCCTGCACCGCCGATGCCAGGACCGCATTACGAAGCTCCTCCGCCTCTGCCTCCGCCTGGTCTGGGTGTATCACCCTATCAGCAGACTCCGTGGCCGCCAATGTGCAGTCACCGCCCACCTCCTGTACCATGTCCGAGAATTCAGCCCGGTCCGCCGCCTCGAACACCTCCGCCCGTGCATGCAAATTCGAGACCAGCGGAGCCTGCGCACCCGCCGGCACGACCAACACGCCAGACATCTGGCAATCCAGACTCTCGAGGCCCGCATGGACCGTGTCAGGCAGTCCCCAATTTGATGGATGCCCGGGCTGAAACGCCGCCTCCCTACCCCGGAGCAGCTGCCTCTCCACGCACGGTCTCTCTCGCGCTTGCTCCTCCGGCCAGTGTACAGGCGACAGCATCTCAGGATCAGCATCCTCGAGATGACACTCCGTCCAATAGCCGCCTCCGTAAGACATCGGCCAACGATGCTTCAGGAGGACGCACCGATGCTTTGACAACAAGTACAGCCCTCGCCAAGTTGACCACCCGAGACTTGTACAGCGCCTTAGAGGAGCAAACCCGGGGGTCCGAATTTCGGATTCCACCTCCGCATCAAACTGCGACAGCTGCAGGCCGCACCGAATGGCTCCAGCCAGAGGTGGCCCTCACTCGCTTTTGCGCCGCTCCGCCATTTGTCGAATGTTTAAATTGGGTGATGTGTCATTTGGACTTCACCCTTACGGAGTTCCCGCAGTCCCCCGCGGTCATGCAGAATTTAGTGATCGCACTGACCGCCAGCGGTATTGATTACCAACGCCGCATCCGCACACCAATTCCTGCTTGGATTGATTCCGAAGAGACCATCATTTGGAGACTGTCATTCAGTGACATGCCAGGTCCTGTGTCCATTCAAGCCACGGGCGACACTCACGTTCGCTGGTACCATGGCACCACCCTTTTGTCGGCTATCGGAATTTTGAAAACGGGCAAAGTCATGAGGAGCACACGTGAAGGACTCAACATGCCTGACACTCATGACTGCTATGGCTTTTTTGCGAGGGCCCACCTTGCGGGCGGTACCGCGGCCGAATTGGCTGCATTTGCTGGGCAATGCGCATATCATACCAAGAACGCGAGCGGCCTAGTTTTCTCTGGCGGGTGCCGAGGGAAATCCACTAAGCCCACGTCTGCGGACACGTGGCGGGAACAAGAACTCGCACGAAGGTACGAGATTGTCCACTCCGCTAGTAAAGACAAGCGATGGTGTATTAGGGAGTCGGCAGCTTGCTTGACAGATTTATTTGTCGTTACAGTAAAGGAGGATCAGCAGTGGGGATCCTGGGGACAGGCGACAGGCCCCGAAATGCTGAACATCCTCGCCGGGTGAGGGCCCACTTGTTAAATCTGTTATTCCCAATCAAGGTGCGGTTTTGAGTGCGAATCCGGCTCAGACAAGTCTCACCCCACTTGACTTCGCATCTCGAAAAAAGTCCGCTTCTCAACCGTGCATTGTCATTACCTTTTGATGACCTTTCTCGCATTGCCTCTGGGACCGAATTGAACACTGCTTGATCCCTTGCAGCTGTTTTGATTCCCCCGGAACGGCCCGTTGTTGATTGCCCCAATGAGCTGGAGTAAGCCCGTCTCGTCTGACAAGTCTTGGGACCACCGCTCGTGGAAGTCCCGCACTACATGGCAAGACGATCAATGGAATTCTTCTTCGTGGAACCCTGGTTGGCAGGATGCCAGTCAACCTGTTTCATCGGGAAAATGGCCCAACAAGTCATGGCAGGATTCTTGGGAACACAAGCCTTCGCCCGACTCCCACGGCCCAGCCACCCCGGATAAGAGGACTCCCATGCGGAACCCCGACCTTAAGTACAGCCCCTCGGGAAAGCCCAGCGGCGCTCCTACCAGTTTTCCGGGTTCGTGGACCACGGACGCCCACCATCATGACACCAAGCCGATATTTGGGCGCACCCTCCCCAACAAAGTGGTGGAAACGGCGTGGAGCCGCCGCAACAACCTTGCTGGTTTGGACCCCTTGCAGGTTCCAGTGTCCCTCTTATGCTATAAAGGCATCGAGAACGTGTCATTGCGTTGGCTCGCAGCCGGCGACTTTGTGTCGGTCATATTTGGCAGATCGATCAAGGAAACCGTTTTATGCGAAAAGCTGATGCAAGAACTTCGATCCCTTGGCATGGATATTGACACCCTCGCCCAGAACCTTTGGCAGAACTCCCATCCCACGCAGGCCCTTGCCCTCAATTCCCAAGAGGCCCGCGCCGAGCTGTTGGCCTTCGTTGCCAAAGAATTGGTCGCCCCCCTACGCAGTCAAGTGACCACTGATCTCATCAAGGCCCAGGAAACCATCAAAAAGTTGGAAATGCAGATTGCTTCTACTGAAGCCGGTAAGGATGCGCCCAACTCATTACCTGTGGCGGCCCCCCCCAGCAAGAAGCGTAGAACTGTTGAGGGTGCCCCTGCGGCGGTTGTCTCCGACCTTGATGGTTTTGACTCCCAACGTCCGTTCCACATGGACTATGTTGTGGCAAACCGCACATTGCACCAGTCGGCCCCCAATGGTCACACCCCCGCGGTCGTCACCAAGTGGCTTAAGAACCTACGCCTTCCGGATGGTGTCGCCTCGGCGTTCAAAGATGCCATGACCTGCTCTGCCGATTCCGCCAAGGATTTAAGCCCGGAACAGAGGTCAAACCTCAAAGACCGCGCCGCGGAATTCGGATTGCCGGTATCCCGTGCAGTGAACATGAAGGATCATGAGCTGTATCGCTGCATTTTGGTGGCATACGCTCTAACCTTCGCTTGACGCGAACCATCGGGTTCTGCAGTGATGAGCGCCAACATGCCTTTGGTTATTTTGCTTTTCTCCCTAGATGTTGACTTCTGGATGGACGAAAACAGTGCGAGCCTTGAACCGTTTTGTTCATTTGCACTTTTGTTGTTCGCACTCTTTGAGTTGCACGCGCAACATGGTTTCTCACACGGTGCTTAGCCATGGTTGCTCACAGGTTCGTCGCCCTCTTCGTGTACAGACCGCGATGGATCCCCTGCGCATATTCGACACACACTCCGACATGCTGACCGACATTTTCACACAGATTTCCAAACTAGCTCCCGAAGACTTGCGTGTTTCACAACCTATTCCGATTCCCATCAACACCTTCTTTGCCGACCTCGAGGATGTTTTCAGACTCTTATTTCTCATTATCCAATGGCTTTACGAATGGATCAGCAGAGGTCATCAACCGGCCAAAATGATGCGACAGTACGCCAACCTCATTGACCTTATTTTCCGTTTTTCTACCATTACGCTGCAGTATTTACCCAAGTATATGCCCATACATGTTTCAAATGCTCTTTTGCTTATCCGAGCCAAGCTTGCTTGGCTTATATTGTTTCACTGGGCCCCTAACTCCGCTGCCATTACCCAGTGGAGACGTCGATTAACATGCTTTGACTACTCATGGCAATCCCTTTCTTGGAGCTTGATGGACTCCCCCTATGCTGTATATCTGATGTTGGCAATGGATACACGACAACCTCACAGATTTGCCAAGAAGGCCCGGCTCTTCTACATCGGCAGTACCCGGAAGACTGTTTTTGGTCGGTTTCACTCTCGTTTACGCAAACTCCATCAGTTACAGCAGCATAAGCTTGTCAAAGCCGAGCTGGCTTTGCACTATTGGGTCCGCACGTCCTCATTTTTTGATTTCGTTTTGTTGCCAGTGGTGACTGCCGATGCAGAACACGAGGTACGCCTGTTGGAACTTAATCTCATCAGCCGATGGCAGCCACCCCTGAATTACCCTTTTTGCAATCGTATTCAACTCCGGGCTTCAGGGATCAAACATCAACGACTACCGACTCGACATCACCAGTCTATAGCCAGTTCCCGATTGCACAAGAAGATTCGCCGACGACTTTCTGCTGTTCATTGCCCTTTCTCCCTCCTTACTTCCTTCAGTGACTCCGTTCAGTCTTTGTGGCAGACCCTTTTGATGCTCGCAGGTGACAACTTGACAAGTTTTCGAGCCCAGGCTTTTCTTCGCCGACACAGTGTTCATCAACTTCACTTGTATGCCCTACTCCGTTTGAGTAACAACCTCGAACAACCCTGGCGCAGCAGAGTCAAGTCGCACATTGCCAAGATCTTTCGGGTCAAGAATCTTGCTTTGCCGGGTACTAACAGCCCTTTTCGCACTTGCCCCCTGTCGCATCCTGAATTTCAATACAATGTACGCCAATTTTTGCTGCAAATAATTCGCAAGAGTGAACACCGACTCCTCCCACTTCATGTTCCTTCCCGGTCCATATTGTTTCGGGCTCACGTCTCGTTACACGAACGACTGTTCAATTTCCAGGAGACCATGCGTGAATTCTCCTTGAACCCAGGGAGAGTCCCTTCGTGCCCCTGCAAATCATTCTTGCCTAGACACCCCCATTTGGAAATGCATAATGGGCACATTGCTTCCCCAGCCGAGTTCTTGTCGATATCTCCGCAGCTTAAAGCCATACTTCAGTACAGCGCAGCCTCGCAAATTTTACCCTCCAAGCGCACATATTCAGAAGAATTCCGCAAAGATGTCGCCCGCTGGGCTGACAAGCACTGTTTAAACATGGATGATGCTGCCACCCAGGACTTCTTGGAAGGTCAGTGGCCACTGCATCATTGGACCCCGGCCAAAATGTGGACATTTGGAGCAGCATCCGTCATTTCTTTGAGTCCATCTCGGATGACGCCCGCATCGTTCTATTCCCCCGCCGTCCGCCCCCCCCCCCCCCCCCCTGACCGCCAAGTTAATACATCTGAGACGGGTTTGCTGCAACTCTGCCAGCAGCTCAGCCTAATTCGAGACGCCGCCTCCGCAAACATTGCCGTGCTGGACCAAATGTTTTAACAACCCGTTCTCGAGATGAACCCTCGCTGAAATTCGATCAGCCCTCGCCCAAATTCGAAGAGCCCGATCTGCCCACTGTGGCATCCGCAGTACAAACCACCTGCAGAACCAGGTTTGTCAAAATCCGTGGAATTCATGCACGCCAGCAGTGAACGGGTTTGCGGCGGTTGCCCCAGACCAGGTGGCTTTCAGCTACGTTTGTCGTGAACGGCGTTACTGACCTATCGGTTCACAGCGGACATCAGTGGACGCATTCGCCTGACGCACAGAGGTTTGCGGCGGTTGCCCCAGACCAAGAAGCTTTCAGCTACGTTCGTGTATGTACCCCGATTTGTCAAATCCGTGCAATTCGTGCATGCCGGCAGGGGGCAGCCGGAAGAGTATGTGGGCGGCTGCCAACGAAGACCCCACATACTTTTCGTGAAACGTACCTGCCTGAGAGCTGCTCCTGGGTCCCGTCGCGGGCAGCTGGAGGGCTCACCCCTAACAATCGCCCTTAAGGCCACTGACTTTGCACGGTTCAGTGCTAACTTGCAACATTTCATCTCATGTTTACGTGTTTGAACGTTTGGTGTTTGACTGCCGACGTGGCATTCCCAGTGTGTGCGTGGGTTTGTGTGTGTGTGTGCGGAGTGGCAGAATACCCTGCCACCACAATTGCTTATGATTTCAACCGCAGGGGGGCAAGGCCTCCAGTGATGAACCTTGCCCAACGAAGCTGCATCACTGGAGGGGATGCAAGGCCTGATCAGCCTTGTGTACCTGCAACATTTGAGTGATTCTGAAAGTCCTTTTGGCCCTCTTCTTTTGCCGCTGTAAGTGCTTCTTGTTGTTTTCGATTCTACCGGAAAGCCAAGCGTCTTGCGAGCCGAAACTCATCGTACTCGAGACTTATCAGTTGTACTCGAGACTCATCAGTTGTACTCGAGACTCATCAGTTGTACTCGAAGGATTAGCACCCTCCCTTGGGAGTTGAAGTGTGGCTACCCCAGCTTGGGGGAACCTCGGGTGTACCCATCGTGTGACCCCGGGCCGGTTCGCCGGAAAATTTGACCTCAACGTTCTTATCACAGCTCAGCAGAATTTCACGATTTAAGCAGGAACGAGGTTTAAAGGGAAGACAGCCGTCAGATCATAGCTAAGTCTCACCCTTCTTTCTTTCTTCTCGCCTTCGCCTTCCCCGTGCCCACCTTCTGGTTCTTCGCCCGCCTAGGGATGGCTTCTCCTTCCTCCCGTTCTCTTCTTGCTGCCTTTCGTGACCCGCGCGTTCGTCCTCCTCCTGTTCGCCCGCTTAGGGATGGCCTGGTTGTCCTCGCGTTGTTCACCTTTTTCCTCGTCTTCGTCTTCTTGTCCGTCTACCTGTTCCTACTCCTCTTCTTCCTCACATAGTTTGGCTTGACGTCTTCTTCCCCTTCCGTTGCTATTTCGCGTCCGTCCTCTTGGCCCCTGTGTGGGATTCGACGTCTTCCTCCTCGAGCCTTGGTCTTCATCCTCTGTTCCTGTCTGGGCGGGATGCGTCGCCCTAAAAACGCATACGACATCCCTCTTCCCCTTCCTTCTTCCTTCTTCCTTCTTTTCTCCTTTTGTCTCCTTGTCTTCTGCTTCTTTTCTGTGCTTTTCTTTTTTCTCCTTTCTCCTCTCCCCGGGCGGGCTGCGGCGCCCTAAATACGCATCTCGCTCCCTTTGTCTTCTTTTCTCTCCTTCTTCTTCTTCTCTTTCCCTTTCTTTCCTTTCTCCTTCCCCCGGGCGGGCTGCGGCGCCCTAAACACGCATCGGGCCCCCCTTTTTTCTCTTCTTGTTCTCTCTTTCTAGCGCTCTCTCTTTCTTTCTTTCTTTCCCTCTTTTCTCCTCCCTCTTTTCCAACTACTTCCTGTTGTTCCTCTTCGCCCGTTTAGGGATGGCGTGTTCGTGGTGTCGTTCTTCAACTTCGCGGTGCTCTTCTTCTACCAGGTTTAGGAGGGTTTCTAGGCTGTTTGGGGTTCTTTGCCCTCGGCGGTGACCCTAAACTCGGGTTCCCCTGTTTTTCGTGTTTCTTGGTTGGGTTTTGCCCGCGGAGACCCAACGTGGGGCCTTTCTGTTTCCTTTGTTTTCCTGCTCTGTTTGTTTTCTGTTGGGGTCTTCGCCCGGTTTTGGGGCGCATGTTTCCCCCCCCCGAAAAAGTGGTTCTCGCCCCTCTTTGAGGGGCGTGTGTGTGCGGAGTGGCAGAATGCCCTGCCACCACAATTGCTTATGATTGTGACCCACGGTGTAGGCTAAGTCAAGGGAAGCCCAATTATTTTTTGTGCGATTTAGATACGATTTTGATATGATTGGCACTTATGTTTTTGATACGCTGGTTTTACGTTTTCTTTACACCTTTTTGCTTCTCACGTTTCCTTTGAATTGAGATGTTTGACCCTCTGGCAGGATGATTGGGTTCCTACCAGGCACAACTGAGCGTGACATGCTAGCTCATGAGGAAGCAGCCATCGAGTGACCCTTTGCCCTCAGGGAAGCAATGGGAGTGCAAGTTGCTTGTCGAAACTTCTCAATTACTAGTGTGGTATCTAAGCGATCTTTGTAGGTAGTAGCAAGCGTTTGGAAGCTTTTGCACTGTTGGGGGCAGTGACGGCTGTTTGAAGCTGGCCTAGCCAAAGTTGGGGGAGGGGGCCAGACATTTCAGGGGTTGTGGCCCAAGGGACGGGGTTCCCCCGGCCTGTTTCAGGGGGTCCTGCCGTCAGGGAATTGGAATTCGCAAAGAAATCGTAATAAAACTGGAAATCGTATTTAAATCGTATTAAAATCGTATTTTTTACGATTTTAATACGATTTTAATACGATTTTTTGCACCCCCTGCTTTCAAGTGCGAGAACTTTACGCTTTTGGGAGAGGGGGGGCTGCGCAAGGGGGGGTTCTTCCTACATTGTTTTTCGTTGCATCTTTGACAAAGAGGCATGGATGGATCTTACAGTAGGCAGGACTGCTTTTCAGGTCACCCATTCAATTGTGTGTTTCTGCATGGAGGTTAGGCCTGACAAGCTAGCTAGCGCTGCATTGCTTTTAAGCACGCCCAATTGAGGTCAAGGCGGTTCGGGCGTAAACTGCGTACAGGGTAAGATGCGTTTCTTGCGGCTTCAAGAGGGCATCTGGTGAGCTTGCGCGTGTGTTGCGAGAATGCAAGCTGTCTTCACTTATGAACATGTTCTGGTACCAGGAAGGTCATGTTGTCAACTTCAGGGAAATGTTGGGGTAGCAAGCGCTTTCCAAAACTAGTGTTTCCAAGGTGAAAAAAAACGCAAACAAAAACGTAAATGTTGCAGGGGTCATATTGAAATCGTAAATGCGAATCGTAAAAAAACGTAAACAACCCATTAAAAAAAAAGAATCAAGAAAACGCCAGTTAGGCTGACAGCGTAGGTCACAAGCTTATGATTTCAACCGCAGGGGGGCAAGGCCTCCAGTGATGAACCTTGCCCAACGAAGCTGCATCACTGGAGGGGATGCAAGGCCTGATCAGCCTTGTGTTGCAACATTTGAGTGATTCTGAAAGTCCTTTTGGCCCTCTTCTTTTGCCGCTGTAAGTGCTTCTTGTTGTTTTCGATTCTACCGGAAAGCCAAGCGTCTTGCGAGCCGAAACTCATCGTACTTATCGGTTGTACTCGAGACTCATCAGTTGTACTCGAGACTCATCAGTTGTACTCAAAGGAGTAGCACCCTCCCTTGGGAGTTGAAGTGTGTGTGTGTGTTTGTTAAAGGGAAACCAATAGGAAAACCATCATTTTGGGGGTTCCCTATATTAAGACAATCCCTCCTGTTTGAGAATGTTGACCCCGGACGAATAAACCCGTCCTATTTGGAGGGTGTCACCAGCAAAAGTGGTCTGAGTTTTCAAAGGGACACTCCCCAATCAAAATCAACCAGGGGTTCATTAGTCAGGGGTGCCCATCGACTCATCGCATGGTTCTGGACATAAAGACTAACGTGCTTACTCCGGTTGTCAAAGAAACTCACCCATGACTAAGGTCCCGTACTCGGGGGTTCTTTAACTACGGTTTGTGAATTCTTGGAATTTGCTCCCATATGCTTGGCGCATTGGGTGTTGCTTTTTGGGCTAATTTTCTATACGATGGAATCACCGGGTATCACAGCAAAGATTGATTTCCAAGGTAGTTGTGATCATGGTGATCTGGACATGGAGGCGGGTATCAGGGAGGAAGCGAATCTATCATAATTGGGATTGTCAGTTGGGAACGTATCGCTTTGCGTTGTTCGCGTGAACTTTGCAATGATATTGGTACCACAAAGGACTACAACCCTTCTCCCATGATCATGATGAAATTCGATGATGGGTTGATAGTACCCCACAACGCCATTGGAGATACTTGGCCGTGGGTCAAAACCAATGGAACCATTTTGGGTGGTGCACCACCCATGTTAGTCTATTTGAGTGGGGATTGGGATGGGGGTACGATTTGGATTTTGACCCATAGCCACTTAGGTCCTTGTGCAGGAGACACCGTGGATGGTTTGTTGGTATTTTCAGGGAATCATCATTCCAGGGTTTCTTAGGTGGTGCAGGATTTCGTCCATCCACAGTATCAAACACAAAAGCCCCCACCTGAGTGCAGCACCCGCCGCGTTGCAGGCCCGAAGCTGGAGCCGACACGCGAAAAGAAGTGTCGACGTCAGAAGCCTCAGGCTGCGACTCGCGAGTCGCGCTTTCCATTTGCTGTGTGTGTGTGTGTTATGCTTTGCACTACAAGTATATAATTATATATGACATCTCATTGGATATGTATATATATATTATACATATTCAATAATGTATGAAGTAGTGAGAGGGCAAGTCATAGCAATGGATGGTGAAGCTTTCATAGGGATCCCTTTTATTGGAGGAGTAAGTTTCGATAGCTTTCCTAGCTGTGAGTGTTTTGGGCACGCACATGCACGCGCAACCATTGTCTGAATTAGGGTGCCCCTGCAAATGCGGTGTGTCCCTTTCATTTGCAATTGTGAATCTACAACTTATGAACTATTGAAGTTACTTCCAGTTGCTTGAGTATACGTGTTCTTGTCCCCTGTCGGTTTTGACACGAATCTATCACTACTGAACTTGTATGTTCCAGGGGTCGTATCCGCAAATGGAAGATGATGATTCGATGTTTGGTTGCTTTAGGGGGTCTCCCACGCATTTGAATCCTGCTTGCGACCAAGGCTTGAAGCGCCGCTGAGGCAATTGCAGGGCGCCACAGGGATGCCTTCGAAGCTTTGGGCAAGTACTTCCATTTGATTAAACATACAATACCAAAACGGCTAACTTCAAAGACGCGCACACCCATTTGCTTCGAGCGGTGGGCTATAGCTTTCCTTCTTCACAAGGGGGGGTAACTTCCATTTCATCCAGAGGTAGGGGTTATTGTCTCTTGGCTTTCAAGGGAATCTATCACTACTGGACATGTGTTCTCCTGTTTTTCCAGGCGGCGTAGCCGCAAATGGAAGAATAGCATGGAACCCCTGCAAAAGTAGCATGGAACCCCGCCAACTGCCTTTTCCACCTCCAAAATCCCAAGTACTGACCAATGTTTGTCTTGGTGACCCGGGTGCTGGCCAAGAACCCATCAGTTTTGGAGGGACGTGGGTTCCACGTTACCAGAAGGTCAACAATACGAAGGTTGCTTGGTGCAAAGGTACTTGCGACGCATCAGGGTTTCTTTGCAGAAGGAGGCTTAGGCTTTCCTTCAAAAGGGGGTAACACAGCTAATTGGCCTTAAGCTTACTTCCTGAGTTCCTGAACTTTAAACTTTTTGGGCAGACCATTCTAAACTTTGGTGCATTTTGCTTGGATGTTTTGACTTTAACTTTTTTGCCAACTACTGGATTTTCCACTAAACGACTAAAATTTAATCTTTTAGCAGGGAAGCAGAGAGCAACCAAGTAAAGTGGTAAACAGTTTGGGTACTTGTTTGGCCAATCCGCTCAGGGAGTCAAGAAGGGGCCGCAAGAAGAGATAGCCTGGTGTGTGAGTGATGCCTTTGTTGCAGATAGGGCCGCATGTTTGAAGCCAGGTAGTCCATTGACCTCCCAGCAGCACCCCCCCCAACCACCGCTTTTGGTCCGAAACTGGGATTCTGGACACTGGGATGAAGCAGTCGTTGCGCAGTGCTGGCCATGAAACTGCAGCCATGTGTACTTGTTAGGCAAGTTCTGAGATGCTGGCAAACGAGTTTTGTTTTTTGCGCAACCTTTGGCATAGGACGCATAGGTGGAGTTCCGGGTGAGCTGAACGTCACTTGGAAAAGCACGTACCAACTGGGTCAGAATGCTTTCCAAGCGACGAGGCCGCGAAGACGAGGAGTGGAAGGCACCGAGCTTGGCCGAGTTCGCTGAATTGCTTGGATGGCTTTTGAACACCAAGAAACATCAACTGTTTTTTTGGACAGCACGGAACATATTTGGACATGGTTGAAAGCCAGTTGTTGGGGGGTGCTGGCAAATGTTCTAAAACCATTTCGCTTCGGCCCTCTTTCAGTTTCCTTGTGTTTGGGAGGGCAAAAGGAACCACACGTAGGGGCCCCATTGTTCTACCAAGCATGGAAGTCAAAAGGCCAACCATCGGGACGTTTGGCCTGAGTGAGTAAACCTCGTGTGTGCGTGCGTCCTGAGCAGCTCCGGATTGGTTTCCACCACGGATACGAATAGAGGTAAGAATAAGGCTTGAGTCTGATTGAAGGCTTGCATGAGCTCAAGTGACAAACCAAGTATTTTTGCAGGTGTAGAAGATGTTGGGCATTGCGGTTTCGCAGCCAAGATGGTGTTGCCTTGCGCAGACTATATAATTTCCATCTTTGAGTTCGCAGGGCATCCGCGTGTTTGCTTCGTGGCAAATGGGCCGATTGTCAGCGTGTAGTTTCTTGGTGTTAGCCGCCTTGTGTGCCACTGTTTTCACGTGAGTTTTAATTTGGCCGGGGTGGTCTCTAAGGGGGCCATCTGGGGGATTCAGGTGCCCGCCCCAGTTTTGGGGAGAGATCAACCAAGTACAAAGCAAGTAAGTCCTCTTGTCGACCGACTTAGTCATGGAGATAGTGAGGCGTCAGCAACCTCTATGATTATTTCCGGGTTTACTTCCCTGCACAACAACACGACCCCCCGAAATAGTGTCCAGCCCCCAAATTTGGGGGGTGCTCTGCTACACTACAGGGGTAAGACTCGGTTTCTGCCGACTGCGCGAGGAGAATTCCAGACGCTCGAGGCATCGCAAGGAGCGCGTCGCGTCCTCAAATGAGGTCCATTCAAATCCCATGGAACCCAAATCACGGGTCCAAAAAAAAAAAAAACATGAACATTGCGCTGGAGGCTTGTCCCAACCCAAACCTCATGCGGGGACCAAACCTGATTAGCCCATCCCTTGTAATTGTTTGGGGTACCTTCCCAGCTTGGAGGGGTTGAATGGACCTGTCGACTTAAGCACATGATTCATCCCGAGCATTGGTTCCGAGGGTTTTTTCCACCAGATCACTCACCTGGGTGACTGTTGAAAGCTGGTGCAGTGCCATGAGGTGTAGAGATTTCCTATATTGTCCAGGTCTTCAGTTGCTGGTGTTGATCCAAATTGCCCAGATGCTCAGTTGATGGCAGATGTCCTGCGTCACCAGGGAAGGATTGGTATCACTACTCAGAAGACACCCGTATGGCAGGGAGAAGTTGTGTGTTTTTTTGTTTTTTGTTTTTTTCTCGGACACACGGCCACCAAATTTGCAAACTGCAGTACACAATCTTTACGCATTGTCTAGATTGTTGTAGAACCCACTTCACGTGAGTCTGGTAGCATGTCACAGCAGGTCCACTTGGAATGTTGGATTTAACGGTGGCGTGCCCACAATAAACACATGACTGGGGGTCCAACCCAAGGGTACTATTTTGGGGTAGGTGCACCCATTTTGGTCTATTTTAGTGGGGATTGGGATATTCACGGGGGGTACGGGCTTTTGACCCATGGCCATATGATTCGCGGCGAATGCAAATTGCAGGAATGGCATTTCGTGCGTTGGAAACGAGGTGCTCATGTCGAAGTGGCTTCTTAGAGCGGCTCCCTGTGGTTCGTGAGCCCAGGTCACTCCTCTATTTTGGTGCAGGCATGTCAAATCTTCGTGCGTTTGTGTCTGTGTTTGTGTCTGTGTTGTGTCTGCGTCCGCCTCTAATTCTATGTGTCTGTGTATGTGTTTCTTTGTTTGTTTGTTTGCTTGCTTGCTTGTTTGCTTGTTTGTTTGTTTGTTTGCTTGCTTGCTTGCTTGTTTGTTTGTTTGTTTGTTTGTTTGTTTGTTCGTGTGTGTGTTTGTGTGTCTGTGGGGGTTTGGGGGGGGGGGGAGGCGAGCAAAACAGTCCTGAGATTTGTTTGCCCACAAATCGGACCCGTTTCACACCCTAGAGCCACGTGTTGCATGGGTGTTCCGGACTTGCAGGGCAAACTGAAGGGGCTACAAATCCTAGACCCCACTTGAAGGGTTCATCGACGAATGCAACCGAACATGAGATGTACGGTGGATTGCAGGCAAGCACCCAAGCTGGTGGTGATCCATAAGGTTCAACCCCTATCAAAAGAATTTATTGGCAAATACTGATTCAACCCCTATTTGGATGATGAAACTCTTTAGGGACATATATGGTGGTTATATGAACCCAACCATTGCTTTAACGGTGGTACTTAACCTGCAGGGTAATGGGTCGCCCTTCAACCCCGCTTTCGAGGCCATGGACGAGCGTGAGACGTCGATTTCCTTCGCGCGTGGATCCACGAGCTCGGCCTTGCAACCAGAGCTAAGGCTTTGGCAACCGAAGAATGAAAATTCTGGAATTGGGAGGTGGGGGTTTGGGGTTGGGGTAGGGGTTGGGGTGGGGGGTTGGGTGGGGTTTGGTGGGGTCGGGTGGGGTGGGGTTGTGGGGGGTGGGTTGTGGGATGTTGGGTGAGCTTATGAGCTTGCTTTGATCTTCCTTTTGGAGGAATGCCAGACTTGCCCAAAGCGCAAGATTCGGCAACCCTGCCACATGTCCGGAGTCGCATTGGAGTTTCACAAGTGCGCTGCGCGAAGTGCGCGAGAAAGACGTGCCTTTCGACGGTTTTGCAACACAGGGAGCCCAAAAGGCGCAGAAACCCTGCTTGGCCGTGAGGGTGAAACAAAGTTTTTACGCAAAACGGGTTGCCCTTGTAAATGGAAAGGACTAAAACCCGCTTTCCAATTCCTCGAATTGCTTTGCCCGTTGGGGAGTTGGAGTCGGAGTCCCTCTACTTTTCCCTTGAAAGGCTCATGGTGAGAAAGTGGTACTGTGGATGGTTGCGAAATCCTCTTAGGCACCACCTAAGAAACCCTGGAATGATTTGATTCCCCTAAGAAACCAACAATGGTGTCCCATGGTTTCCAAGTGGTGCGAAATGGATTTCGTCCATCCACAGTATCCCAGATGCGAGTGGCTGTTCTTCCCCAACAGCTGAAAGCTTGGGGGTCTCCGCCCAGATAGGCTCCGGACCACGGTCCGGGGCGGCCAACCTACTTTGTCACTCGAGATGGGTCGTTCGACATGGGCGTGTTTCACAATAGTTGGTAGTCCTTGTGGTTTCTCTTTCAACCAAGGTGAAAAGGGTACTCTCAACAAAGACACCCTCCCACATTGTCAAACGGATGTCACGCATGCACATCGAGTTTTGGTCGTAATGAGTCGTAATGCGCTTGGTATCAGGACTCGCCGGCGAACGCATGAACATTGTCCGAGACTCGAGGCACGCGCCAGACACCTTGGAGCAGTTGAACAGAAAGCGTTTGGCAGATTCCGACCTAAGGCGATTGGCGACATGGACAAGTTACCTTTGGCCATGTCTCAGTTTCGCATGATGAATTACTTGCCCACAGTGCTAAGTCTGTTCATTGCTGCTTCTTTGCCCACAGCTAACCTTTTGACTCTTTGGTTCCTTGTTGCTCCATTTTGATGGCCCATAGAACCCGCCTTGAAAGCTAGTCAAACATCCTTTCTTGCTGCAGGCTGTGATGCACATGCTGGGTCCATGTTATCTCAGCCTTGCCCAAAGGACCTGCAAATAGAAGGTTAACCTGTTTTATTTTTTTTTGGGGGGGGGCACTCCGCACAATGATGTTCTTTGGCAATCATACATTCAGTTTTGGCCTAGCTGCAGACCCTGCACAAGTTTGTTGAGTTCGTCTTACAGTCTCACCTGACTTTCACATGCTCCACAATTAGCCAGGTGGGGACTTTTGCATTCCTATGTTTGTCTTCTAAAACCTCTGAAACAATGGCAAACTAACATAGTTGTTCAACGTTGCGGTATCATAATATGTAGATCGGATGTCTTTGTAGAACAATCCCCATTTGGGCGCATCCACATCAATGATTTGCTTCCCGGCTGAATCACCAGTTTGCAAATCGATTTCATCTCCAAAACCACAGGACAGACAGTCAGCAGCGTCGTGAAGTCTTGTAATCCTGCTTTGCCATGTCCAGAATCCCACGATTCCTGACGGTTCCTGACGATGTTCTCACGAGTTCGTTGCTGAGTCCGCACAGTTTGCGCATCCAAACTTTCGGAGCTTTGTAACCCTAGGGGGCTTTCTTCCATGGCGAATTGGAAGCTCCGGCGCAAAACCGGACAGTGAAGCGGGACTTCAATTGGCAGCCAGCACAGACTCCCTAGTTTTTTGTGCCAGCCTTGAGTGAACAGAAATTCTTGAGGCAACAGATCTTGGAAAACGTCCGGGATTTGCTTCTCTTGGACTAATCGCTGAAGTGCCAGGAACACCCTTGAGTGTAACGCAAAGCTTTCCCACCCATTGAAACATGACCTAAAGATGACTTTCCGATGAGGATTTTCCACTGGTGTTGTTTCAAAGAAGGAAGCACGAAACCACATACAACTACAAGTGGTATTCAATAGCTGAGACCTGCTTTCGCACTGCCTTTGCGGAGGTGTGCGGTTCATGGACCTCTTTTAGCATGACTTCATTCTTTACATTTCCCCAAGAATCAACAACTTGCTGGTGCTCAGTAGGGAATGAGGAAATGAACCCTGGGATTCCCTGAAAGGACGTGAAACCGCGGATGGTTTTTTTCGGGGTCATTCCCTTTCTCATTCCCTGCCTATCGCACCAGCAAGAGTCCTTGTGGAAGTCCACCCAATGTTGAGATCTTGGACGCCGGTTCGACGCAGGTATTTGTATCAGAACCAGGACCGACCGGAAAAAACGAGGGAGAGCTTCACTCGAATGCTTTCTGAAGGCATGCAAAGTGTCACCAAAGCCTTTGGTCACAAAAAGGACCCCGATAAGAAAATAGTACAGGATGGGGATGAATTGGGTGTTTAACCATGTTTAAGCTTGAGTGACCGTAGTTCAGATTTTAGATGGCCTCTTGTTGGTTTTCCTTGCAAGCCTGTCCCTCATGACAACCTCTCAAAAGCGATGATATTGAGGGTGTTCTTCCAAGTGTGTCACCGAAGTCACGGAAGTTGCTGGCCTGAACGGACCGAGATGTTTCCCAGCCACAAGTTTTTTTTGATCGTTTGGGTTTGCTTTGCTTTTCCTGAACCAGCTACCAACCTGTCCATGAACATGAAGCCCACCACACCAGGACCCCTCAGTCAGGTTCCACGTTATTGGACAGGAGGGTATTCTACTCTGGAGCAACGAGGATTGAACATGCATACTCTGGGTTTCTGGCCGTTTCTCTTGCCAAAGGCCCCCCTCGCATTCCATGAATCAAACAGCTTGAAAGACAATTCTTAGACGAAGAACTTGACTGCTATTTGGTTCGATATTTAGTTCGAAAGTCGTGCTTTCCACCCATGACCAACGAACACATCGTTCTATTGCAGGTGTGTCTGCTAGCACCGGGATTATTTGCAGTGGTGTTCAAAACAGTGTCATGAGCCAAGCCTGAAATGGACATGCCAAAAAAGGGGACCCCAATCGTTGCCGGAGTTATGTGTCACCTTTGCCCGAATGAGTCAAGCTCTGGGACATTCTGGGATTAACCCTTGATCAGTTAGTCAGTTTGATTGAACATTGGCATCAGTTCCAGCGCCATTTACTTTTCCAAAACACCTACGAAATGGGCGGTGGTCAAAATGAGAAAATGGCCCCAAGATGGTATGGCACAAGGCGGCGCCATGGTCCAAAAAGGGCCAAAAAGGGCCATGTGATGAGACGGGGGCCATGTGGAACCACCAGGAAAGCCGCCGTGGGGTTCGCATGCGTTTTTTGGACCACGCATGCTTGACAGCCCAAATCACGGGCTCGAAGTGCGAGCGAGGACCAGCACTATCATCAGTACAAGCAACAAGTGCAGCCCCTTGGGCTGCACAGACGCAGGATCCGGTTCGATATTTTTGCTTGGTTGAGTAGTTGGGTTTTCATTTCTCCCACTAAAGAGGAGGTCACTTGTAGCAGAGCCGAACACGGACAGCTGAGATATAAGCTGCTGGCGAAAGACCCAAACATTCAGCTGTCCAAGCCGATTTGGATGGGCACTCGTCCGATCCGGCGCTGGAAGGTCAGAGCATCTTTGTGGTGAATATGTTTAGCCCCACTGGAGAGGCACTGCGTGCTTAGCACTACTTTTTTGGTGCGAGGAGCATGTCATCGTGACTGGCACCCTGCCTCATGCCGAGAGGATCATGTTGCTAGGCGCTCACGGGAGAGCATGGCTGGACAAATCAACATGGGCCCCAGGGCCGTCGAGGTTACCAGGACCCACTGGACACATGCGCCATACAGGCCGGGGACGCATATCCAGTAGATCAGCACGGCGTTTGCCATGCGGATTTACCTTCGCCGAGCAGGCAGCAGCGGGCAATTTAATGGGACGCAATGACGTCGCTGTGGCCTGGCTGGTTTGGCCTAGCAAACATCCGTCGCCAGCAGTTGCAAGGACGGGCAGCTCCCGCGAAAGCTGAGGCTGCTTTGCATTCATGCAAAGAGTCCTATTCATGAATTGGATGATGCATTTTGATTCAGAACCCCCGTAGCTGTGGTGCTGTTTGGTGACACATGAGGAGCGCATGTTGAACAGCCGTCCCCCCCCCACCCTGCGTTGCGACCCAAGAAGGGGGGGTTCAGAAGGTAAGCGTGGTGGGGACTTCAAGCTTTTTCCCATGTTGAGACAGGGATGCAAAGGAGGGTCCTGCCACATGCCACAGGGGGGGCTCTTCATGAACAAGAGCAAGGGTGTGACCGTTTGATCCCAGACTCTCAGGAGGTGTTGTTGCGGTTTAAAAGGCTAACGCGCCTCCAACAGATTAGGAACCCAAGAAAAGGTCCACCAAAGTGTCAATCCCAAAAGAGCTCCAATCCTTTTCCTACATTGTGGATATGTTTTCCAAATACTATGTACGTTTTCTTGGCAGTTGCCCCCCCAACAAAAATGATATAATACTTGGTTCCCTGCATATTGCTACTGATGTTGGATAGCTCGATTCATCCAGGATTGCTTTGCACCTAGTATATATGATAAAGTTGAAGTGAGACACATAGCGGATTTTACGTATCCGTATTTGTACCTGAGCAGCTTCAAATGGTTGTGGACCGCCAACGAATTCGCCCAGGCTGTTGGCCGCTGTGAGCAATCTACAATGATTGTTTGTGTCCAGGCGGTCCCGAAAATTCCTCCAGAACGGTGTTTGTTTGTTTAGGGTAGGCTAAAAAGGAACAGACTCTGAAAACTCGTTTTCCGTGTACCCCAGCTGTGGACCAAAATTCAAAGCACCCTTTGAGGATTGTTTGCTGGAGGTACTGAGTCAACACACCGGATAAGGATGGCAAAGGTGCTTGCGCCCCGGAAGATGGTTGGTTTGGAGTGGACCTGCCGCAAATTCCATGCCAGAGAGCCCAATGCATCCATGCGCTCGTGCGTGGCTCGTCCGGAGGTGCTTGTGTCACGCTGAGGTCTTTGCGCTTGCACAATCAGCAGCAACAGCGGCTTGGCAGAGGTGACTGCCAGGAATCCCATCCAAGTCAGTAAGTTGCTTGGGCTTTTTGGCCCAAGGTGTTTGTGTCCCTTGGTGAGGGTGATGTTAGGGGAAGTATAGGGAGTGTTCTTTGCGGGAAGGGCTTCAAGTCCCCAAAGGGGCCCTGACAGAATCAAGCAGCTTCAGAACTCTGCGAGGCTTTCTTGTGTTACGAGGCCTCCTGCTTTGCATCGAGAATCCTAGGTATGCGGCTGCGATGCGAGGCGCACTGGGTTCGATTGCAGCTGGTTTGCACGTATTGCGAGCTTTTTGAGCACAAGATCACTATGATTCAGGTTCTTGGCTTGGGGATCTTGTTCAATTGTTTGAACATATTATGACATTTTGCGCATTTGGTTCACTCATGAGTTAGTTGTTCATGTCTTCAATGAGATTGACCGCAGGTGACTTATCCAAAACCCTTGACCCGAAACCGAGCAAGTTCAGAGGCCTTGCGAGTGGCGGTGTTTTGAAAGGGCCAACAGATACACCTTGCAAACCAGACGTCCAAATTGGTACTTCAATTCGCTACGAATAATTTGAGCTTCCCCTTTTGGTTTTCAAGGGAATCTATCACGGCTGGACATGTATTTTTTCCCAGTGGATTTAAGCAAATGGAACGGTGTGTCCTCCATATCCGGGGCCCTTTTGGACAGTCAAGAAGACGCCGCGTGTGAGGGCCCCCGATTTTCTGATGAGACACCAAGGTGATACTCCAGTTTTTCTGCGGCTGCGCTCAGCCAAACTCAAAAGAAAGCCACCCACGGCAGCTGGCTGGCCCTCCGAGGTTTGTCTTGCTGAACGCACGGAACATTGAGTGCGGAGACCCCCATTTGGAAGACGACGTTCCGTAAGGGTTCCTGCATTTCCATTTTAGGTGGCAACAAAGAGTCCTAAGACCCCAGAACGGAATAGGGCACCAGAACGTTTTGGGCTTTGCATGCGTTTTCTGAGACCCCTCAACAGACTGAAGCAAGAAAGACCGTGTCAACAGAAGTAGGTCCTTGGTTGTCAATAATGGAGACTCGATGTGGACTGACTTGTAGCAAAGGAAACCCATACTGACTTGTGGAAAGCAAGCCAATTGCACCTGGAAGACAGTTCTCCCTCAGCATGATCTTTTCCAATCGCATGTGGCTGTCAGTGAGCAATGATGAGCGAATTCTGGGAAGGGATTCAGGGGCATCCGTTCAATGTCCTTCTAACATATACCTGGGTCTTCCAACATGTGCAACATTATTGCTGCTTTGTCAAAAACTATGTCTTTTGACCCAACGGCGATTATTTTCGCCTGCCGGCAGTTTTCAGTGTTTGCACACTCTAGCATCAATCAAAATTGCAAAACGGCGTAATTTGCCGTCAAAACGGCGTAATTTGCCGGCGAAACGGCGTTGTTTTTTTGCCTGGTTCCGAGCTGGACTCACGGCGAGCGCTTTTTCTCCGAAAGAGCGTTTTCTTCAGCAACCGGCGAAAATTATGGCTGTTTTGGGAAACGGCGTTAATTTTACATGTCGGAAGGTCCAGGTATGTGTGTGTTTGTGTGTGTTTTTTTTGAGGGTAGCCCCTGTATGGTTGGTTTTGAAGGGATACCAGAAGGGAAACCCACAGTGTTGTAGTCAATCCCGAAAAAAGACACACCCATGCCAAAGAGGTCCCAAGCGGCCAAACGTTTGACAGCCAACGTTTGAAATCTTTGCGCCGGCCCCTGCCATTCTGGCATTTTAACTCGTCGGAACGCGGGGCCACTTAGGTTTGATGGGTTTTCCATTCAACCTTCGCCAGTTCGTCACTTTTAGCAGATCTGAAAAACGGACAGCCTTTGCCAACCTGACATAGCAACTTGCTGTGTCCTTTGGTTTTTTTTGGGGCCAACCAAAGAAAAAACACGAGTTTGTGTCCCACGGGTTTCTTTTGGGCCAACCAAAACAAAAACACGAGTTTGTGTCCCACGGTTTCTTTTGGGCCAAAAAGAAGGAGTTTCGTCCCGGCGAAGTCTTCAAGGCGAATCCGTCCCGAGCCGAGAGGCCAAGCAAGGCGGCCAGAGGCGCGACGAGAAAACGTGGGATGCAAAGAACTATCTTCATCCCGTTGTGCTTTCCCGAACAAGGCATGTGACTTTCCCAAGATGTTATTCTTGTGAAACACAGATCATAACGTGTTTTTTTGAAGATGTCCTTCTTGTCAAACAAACATATCATAGCAAAATCGACCCTGATGTGAAAAGGGATGTGAATCAGTTCCTTGACAGATTGATTCGCGGCTTTTGAAATGTCTTGGGATTTTTCGTGGATGCGAGACCCGCTAACAATCCCCCACCCCAGAAAGGGTTCCAATTCATTTTGTACCGAACTGGTAGGAACAAATTGCCCGCTTGCTTTGCAGATGAACAAAATGAGGAATCGGGTTTTGGGCTCCCTTTGCTTCAGCTTTGTTGATTTCAAGTTCCGCATGCTCATTTCAAGCGTAGGTGTCCAGCGCTCAAAGCCCGCCCCCATTGGCTATTTTTGTAGATGGTTCTACTACCAGGTGTTATATGAACATGCGTGGGTAAATGTATATTATATATTGACATGGTGGGAAACAAAACAACAACATTTCAGGTTATGGGCACTGCTCAAGTGTGGTTTGCGTAGTTTGATGGCTAGATGTTTGAGGCGCAGCACGGCAACTGATTCCCGGTGGGACTATGCTCCCATCCTATTCCAGCGTATATTTGCATGTACGTGCGTCTGTGTTTGAGTTTGTGTTTGTGTCTGTGTTTGCGTGCGCGTCTGTGTCTGCCTGTCTGTGTGTGTGTGTAATTTTCAGGTCACCTGGGTCGAAAGGGAAGCCACACAGAAAACCAATGGTGAGGGTGCCCTTCTTTGCCACTCCCAGAATGTGTTGATTTATATACTTGAGGCGCCACCTGAGACAGACAAATCTGAGATGATTGTGCTTGGGTCTTTCAGACGGTTCGATGCATCCAGAATCCCGCCTGTGTTTAAGCTGGCGTCAACGTTTGCATGTCAAGCGGTGATTTGGGGCCGTTCGGTCATAGTCATTAGGCAACTACCGCTGTGCCGCAACGTGTTTGCTCGGTGCTGGCGTCGGTTTTGCATGCTTCCTGAGTCCCTGAGGAGGGACCAAGAGAGAAAAAAATAAATAAATCCCTGTGATCTTTGAGTGCCTGTGCCCCTCACCTTGGAGTTGGGGGAATTTGTCTTAGGACTGTTCTTAGTGTGGTCTGGGTTCATCTGAAGCAAGGGGCCTAGCGTCTTGAGACGGAGCGTCAGTTGCGCCAGGAGGTGTCCGGAACCCAAGTGCATTGCAGGGCTTAGGGCGCTGGGGGGTGTCGGGTCGCTGGGGGTTGGGCGGGCGCTTTTGGGATGGGGGATATGCGGCCGGGGGGTGTAATGAATGCTTACCTCTTAAAAACACCACTTTTCAAGTTTTTGGGGGTAACATGGGCTATATGTCTGTAAACGATTAACTTTTTCAGGGCTTGGAGTTTTATGGGGTAAGAATGTGTGAGAGGTTGAGAATTCAGCGGAGTTTGCCATGTTCCGGTGGAACTGGGAAAGCCCAAGGATTGCGCCCAAGGAGAACGCTAAGCAGATGGTTTTATGTTTGCTTGGCCCAAAACCGAAGCAGGTGGCCAAAGGATCACTTTCATTCCTAGTGGTTCCTCAAGGCGGACGTTTGTCACTTTCATGGACCCATGGGGTTCCTGGGTTAACCAACCCCTGGTTCACGAATACGGGCCTGCCGAGGGCGGCTGCAACCACTCAGGCGGCGAGCGAATCGACCGGCGTTGAGCGAATCGACCGGGATGATCGACCTGGGTCGGTCAAGCTAAAGTCTTTTGTGGTTGTCCCATTTTATGTGCCCCGTTTTTGATGAGCTTTTCTTTTGAGGTTGCCACATTGGAGTTGTCCCATTTCGATTGTCCACTTTGGGTTTGAAATGGTTGTCGCCTCCTATTTCCAGTTCTGTTGAGCAGCAACAGTTGGTTCGGCAAGCTTGCATGGATTCAGGACACGTAACAACCACAAACCCCCTCCACTGGCGTGCCATATACACCTGCACAATCATATTGCTACAAAAGCTTCAAGTGCGCTGCGCATTGCCGCGACAGGCGCCAGCGCGGGGAGACATCCGCGAAGTGGTCAGCACCTTGGGTGCGAAGGTAAGCAAAGGAACCCGATGCAGTGCGTCACTCTGTACTACTTGCTGGTGACTAACTTTGGGGTTTCCTTTTCTTTGTCTTGAAGCACGATCTCAAAGTCTGGGTCCAATCAGTTTTTTGGAAACGCCGTGAGCCAAAAGCACCCCCCACCTCCAAAAAGAAACTCTCCGCAAATGCCCCAACCCGACAAACACCACCCCCAATTTCCCACTCCTGAGTTCCTGAACTTTACACTTTTGGGGAAGACCATCTTGGTGGCAAACAACAAGTTTTAGCCTTTTTGGTCAATCCACTCGGGAAGCGAGCCCCGAATTGAACCCAATCTGAATGTCGCCACCAACACACGGCCAATTGGATCGGTCAGGCGCAGCAGATCATCAGCAGAGCCCCGCACCCAGTGCTGCACGTTTTGCCGGAGGGGGGTTCCCTTGAAGCTCAAGCACCAAAAACCGGGCTGTCCACTGGTCTGATTCCCGGGTCCAAGTCCTTCCAAAGGGGTGTAATTACTTTGACAGTTGCGCGGTATCAACTGCCATAGTCAGACAGAGAAACAAGCAGGAATGCGGGGGAAGCAGGGATGTGGGCATGTTTGTTCGGGTAAGTTTTAGACATCGTGTCCTTTGCAGGGCCTGCTAATTTGCTTCCTTCATGGTTGCGTTCACAGCGGATCAAAGGGGGGATTCCTGAAATCTCCCTTCGAGAAATCTTGTTGGCACCTGTGTTTGCTTTTCTATTTGCGGCTCTCTTTAAAATCAACGACTGTTAACATTGCAATGCTACAAGCTCATTTGTTCTTCAGTGGACAACTTCGCTGGTCAGGCAGCCGTTGTTTGGGGTGATATCCCCACCTCCAGACCACCTAAGCCACCGATGAATTAACGGGGGAGTTTCGGCCACAGCAGCTCAAACCGAGCTTCGGGTGCATTAGGTGACCGGGCCAGGTTATCAACTAAGGAACAGGAATGGGCAAGCAAACCAAGAACTCAAAGCAGCATGGACTGTGTCTGCATCAAGCGTTCTGGCGCACAACTCGACTGTTTTCACAATCAGGTGGAGAACATGATCAACTTCTTCACCGAGAACCCCTTGCGGCTGGCCTCCCTCTCTGCCCTGGGGCCCAGAGCTGAAGGCCCCAGCATGTCGAGAACTGGCCGCGATGAGTTTGTCTCATGGCTGCAGTTGTTGTTCCTCGATTTCTGGAGCACCGGTCAATGTTGACTGTCATGTGCGGAAGAGGCCACATGGGGCACAGCTGCCAAACTACCATTGAAGGGGGGGATACTCATGGTACTCGTCAAGTTCCAATGGCATTGGGGGACACAATGATGAATGTTGTTGTGGCCCAAGTGGTTTTTAGGGCCACCTAGACATGAAGCAGAATCTGAAACTATATTGTTGGTGTACCCGTATCACAGTGGTCAATGTCCACCCTGGACCCAGGGCTTTCTGGGATTCTGACCAAAGGCTGGCGGTAGGGCAATCTTCAGAAAGTCGGGGCTGTCTTGCAGGTAGTGTGAGCCTTTGTTTTGCTTGATTCCTTTGATCATGCTCTGTTGAGCGCACATGGGCCAGTCAAAGAGTCCCCTTTTGGGACCTTAAATTCATATTGCCTTGGATGGCGGTGGGTCCAACTGGGCAAGATGTCCTCGCTTTCTACGATTCTGCGACCTCTCCCTGCTGAGGGGTCCTTTCTAGCGGACTCCCATTGCTTTTAGTCGCTGGATTATTTAGGATTCACCCCAGAAATATCCCTTCCTCAATCAAATCGCGCATCAAGTCTACTCTCAACTCAAGAACAACGTGACACTGCGGCAGGGTCTGACAGAAGCACCCTTGATCATATGCCCCAAAAGCTGGCACCCCCAGTCAAAAATAGTTTTCCCTTGGCAAAACGTACGGCAGACCCCACTCACTTCTTCCCTAGACCCCACTCACTTCTTCCCTAGTTTCCTGGATGCTCTACTTTTTCGGAAGACCTATCCAGTGGCAAGCACAAAGCAGCTTGTTTTGCCCAATGGAAGCGAGCCCAAGCTGAAAAGCTCGGTAGTTTTTCTCTCAGCGACGTTTCCGAGACCTTGCCTCACTACTTGCACTGTCCGGCCAGTGGCTCGGGGGCGAGGGTCTGCGCAATCTGGGCGGGAGCCCTACTGTTGACTTGCGATGAATCCGGATCGAATCAGGGGCGGTTCCATGCGGTTCCCCCTTTTTTGTAGTGACATGCTTCATGAGCTGTGTTTTTTTAGGAGGGTCTGGACATTATGATTCAAGGGTAAGTTTGCGTACTTGGGGCCTGCTCTTTTCTCTTTTGAGAGTCGGGCAGAAGCCAACTCCATCAGACGGGAAGATGTTCGACGATACTTAAGAGATCAAACATCATGCCAGAGGCTGAGGAACCTGCGGGGACTGGCAACTTGATGCAAGCAGCCCTGATCGTTCTGGTCCTCAAAACTGGGGACCCTCCAGGTTGGTTTCCCTTGAGTTTCCTTTTTTCGGCCGCGCGTTTAACCAGGTCTCATTTAAGAACCACTTAATCCCCGAGAGCCTCGGCTCAGACATTCGATGTGGGCTAAAATTCGATCGGACTTTGGGGGGGGGGGGGGCTGATCTGACCGATTTTGGCGGTGGAAGGGGTGTGGGGAAAGACTGGGTCCCTGTCACAGCTGGATTCAGGGCTCAGGATTTCTCTGGAGACTAAGGTAACACTCCGCAGTCTTTGGGCTTGAAACAAAGGCTGACCACGTTTGGACGAACTGCGCTCCATAAATTCTCGGCTGTTCAAAGGTAAATTGCTTAATCCTTACCTTGGGTTAAGCAAGGAACCGGTTTTCTTTGTAGTGGCTTCCCCATAGGGATTATGGATTAGGATTGGCCAAGCCTCCATTAACAGCCCAGACAGAATTCGAGCTCGCAACCGACCCGTTTCTCCGGCTTGGGGCTCGGGCCTTAAGGTGTGAAGGGCGGCTTGCTAGGTCCATCTCGAATGGTTTTGGACATGTCTCTCCAAATAGGGTTTGGAACCCCTCGAAGTTTCCATAGGTGTATTTTTAGATTGGTTAGCAATAGATGGCACTGGTTTAGATTGCTTTTATGGACCATTTATATACCAGAGAAACCCATCTATTTGTCCAAAAGGTCACCTATGGACACGGCCATATCCAAAGGCCCGTGACACATCATTCCGCTGAGGACGACACCTTGGAGGCCCGACCGAATCCAGCGATAGCCATGCAGAACGGCGACGCGTTAGCCTTTGGATCCTGCTGCTTCAAGCGCTACTGATGTGTTTTCTGCGAAGCACTTCAGGCTAAAACGTCAAGAACCATGTGCATTCGGGCATTTGGATTGAAGATCACGGCTCCTCAGATAAGTTATCAATCAAAAGTCGGCATCACCCAGACAGGAGCATTTGCCCAAACCAGGGGGCAATGCGATGGTGGATTGGTTGCACACAGTTTATTCCACTTTGCCAAACTGACGCCCGGTTTTTTCTGTTTCCGGCAGTGCCTCTCCACTGGCTGAGAGCAGTCAAGTCTGCACTGGCTGAGAGCAGTCAAATTAATCGTTCAAGGGGCTAGGGCCTATGTGTCTTGTTGGTTTCACGTAGACACAAATGGGTACATTCAACAAAAACACGCCATGCCAGTGCTGCCAGAGAGCAAAGAAGAGCTTGCAACAAATGGACACGCCGAGCAATTCGTCTTTTCGGGTATCCGTTCGTACGAGGGACAACCACAAAGGGAAGCGGCCGATTGTACATATTTACAGAGATTTAAGGCTGGGCTAGTCTGTTTGGAGAGAGCAAACTGCGCATGGCTTTAGAGAAAAGGGTCTTAGACCCAGTTTCTGTGACACCTAGGGAATCGGTCTGCAGGCTGTGGCGGCCTTGCTTGCGCTGCCGATTGCCAGGGCCTTTGCGCCTTCCTTTTCCTGGTGGCTTCAAACATCACCTGTTGAGTCTCCATTGGTAGGGTGATGATTTTAAATGGAAATGCAGGGAATCCTGTGAAAGTGAACATTTGATGGGGTTCTAAGAGTGGGGGTGAGCAACCCGTTAAAGCCACCATTTGGAGGGTGCTTCTGAGCATGTTGCCTTGATAAGCCCATTCACTCCCTAAAATCATTTTCGGCCATGGATTTCCCACGTGTTTTTTCGCATGGACACCAGCGTTTGGGACGCCCTCAGATCGCCTCGTTCTCCCTGCGGAAGCCGCGCAAAAATTGCAATGGGTGCGGGAAACGAGCGTACTGATGAAGATACTTTGTTTCATTTCAGGTGCATTTCATCAGCCTCCCTCTAACTGGTGGTTCGGATTGGTGGTTTGGTGGCGAATGAGGGGTTTCCCTTTTGCCCTCTGCAAGAAGCATGGGTGCAATCCCCCAAACCTCCAATGCAAACCACCAATCAGGAAGCAGGTTTCAGGTCCAATCCCAAAGAAGGATTCGGATTCATGGGATACTGCCCCTTTCCCTGAGCTGCACGGAATGAAGAGCGGACTTGTAAAGGTTTGTGGATTCCCTAAGCGGGGTAGGTACCAGGGGGTGAGTAGTTGAGAACACTTTTCGGGTTCCTTAGGGTTCCCTGAAATTCCTTAGGGTAGGGAACCTTATGGAATTTCCCCCTTGCACCTACCCCGCCTCAGGGACTCCATGAGTTGGCTTCGTGTACGATTTCTTCAATCATTTAATTACAAACCAGCGGCCCGTAGCGTTTCACATGTGTATACATATCATATATACGCATATGTAGACATGTATATCTATTGTATGATACACAAATGTAATGCTGGATGTTGACCTCAAGCTGATGGCTCCTTTCGCCCCTCAGCTTATTTAGAAGTCGCTTTCAATGTGGAACAACCTTGACCTTGACCCCTCGGATGGTCTGGTAGGCCTTGTCAGAACAAGGCGTGTTCAGCCTGGATGGCAACGGCTCGCGCCAGTTGCTGTGTGGTCTATCCCATTTTGAGTTTGATTGTTCCTATCTGGTGCGAAGTGAATTTCGTGCATCCTCAGTGTTGGCTTGTTTCTGAATCCGAAAACGCCCAAAGTGAGAATGCCAAGCGCGCTGGTTCTCCCAGCGCGCTTGGACGCGCTTGTTCAGCCCTTGTGCTTTGTCAGTGCAGGGCCATACCACTTGACCCTTTTGGGAAGCCGCAAGCCAAGGGTCTGCTGAAAGGGTGATCCAGATTTTTGTCGTCAACGCTTCTGTGGGCATGGAGACTGTAGGATTGCCGCATGGGTTGTTTGATCCTCGTTAGCTGCCCCCTCATTTTTCCGTGGATAGCGACCACCATCACCGCCACCACCACCACCACCGCCACCACCATCACCATCACCACCACCACCACCATCACCGCATCCTTGTTGGGAAAGCGGCCAACTGCCATGACTGAATCATCACTACATGCCATGGCTTTCGTTGCACCAGCTGACCTTGGCCGTTGTTTTGGGGTTTCCTTTAAGCTCACTTTCCTTTGCTTGAAACCATCCAAACTGGAGGGCGCTTTTGTCAGATACACACGCCTTTTACGAGAGAAAATAGTTAGCAGGTAAAACAATCCAGGTAAAAAAGGAAAAACAACTAAACAAAAAACAAAATGAAACGAAAAACAACACACACACTATATGCTCCTCTGACTGCCCAATCCGTTATACTCATCACTGGGTGTCCAAGGACAACGACAGCTTGGCTATCATACCATCCAGTCGAAAGGGATTCCATTCTACAAGAATTTATTACCTTTTTTGTTCAATATTGATCCATCTGGGGGAACTCACCGAGTTTCCACAGAACCACACCAAGAGACTCACCAAAATCCCACGAGCCTGGAATCCACTTTTGGCTGGTTTTAAGCACCACGCCGGCATGAGTCCGTGAGAAAGCGAGAAAGGCTGGTCTTAAACCACGAGAAAGGGGAAACAAAGCCGTTTGGGGGGCCCCGGAAAAAGAGAAAAACGAAAACCGAAGACGATCGCCATCCGACAAAAACCCCCAGGACTCCGAGTTCCCGAAGCTCCTGCGCGGGATCCTGCGATGGATCCCTGGCCCGAGCCCCATGCACTGAACCTCAGCCCAATGGCAGAGGCCCCGCCTAAGAGCCCCCCGCAGACCTCAAAAAGGGGCCCTGGAAAACTTGACACATTTCGAGGGCCCAAGGATTTATTGGGGAACTGTTGGGGTTTTGAAGAAGCAGAACTGTTGGGGGACCCTTGTGCAGGCTGGAAATCAGAGTTCTTTGAAATCACAGTCAATGGATTTGAATCCGTAGCCACTTTGCTTCGATAGGTTGTGCTTTCCCATACCCAAATTCCTGCTTTCCCTGGTGGCAAAGCATCAGAGCGTGGCAACGAAAGGATGACTAAGCCAAAATGGGATGGATGCCATCTACTTTTACCCATCTATAAGGGCCCCCTTTTGTTTTGCAAGCCCCACATGAAACTGACTGACGAGGAGTCTGCTGAAACTTTACTTGAGGGTCGTTGTAAGTTTCTATTGTCTCAAGGAGGCCTGTTTCTGAATGGCTGTGTTTCATGTTCCACATTAGTTTTCCGGAGTGGGCGCTGCTAGAACCAAAGGGAGCCTATCAATCATTTTGGCCAAAGGGACGATGCTGATCCGCGCGAGCGTAACATGGAGGTTGCCAGCTGATCCGTCCTCTAGAAGAGGGCGGGCATACTGGACGGGTTGACTGTCAGACGATTATTGGGCAAAAGTTGTTCAATCAAGTTCAAACAACCAAGCCCCGGTTCCTTTCAAGGACACAAGCGAGATTCGCTTTTTGATCAATGGCTTGGCTACATGTAACGAGGGCTTGGCCCAAATCTGCGTCTGACTCCTGAACATAGGTGGGCATGTTGAAGCGGGGACCCTAAAGAAAAGGTGGTGGGAACGGTAGGAAGCCAACCTATGGAGCAACGCGCGTGATGGGCGAATGCCTCTTGTCAGGGCCTCCGTTCGGCCTGAGAACGCTGGGCAATTCTGAGGCCTAGGATGCCTGTTGCATGTTGTGTCCTTGCTTGTTTTGTTTTTGTTGTTGATGTGTTGTGTTATCGTTATTTATTTTTCTGACTCAGGAAGTGGTAAAGTGAGGTGGCGAGCGGTTCAATTGGCCAACGGCTATATGTTGTTTGTGCTATGCTGAACGGATGCTTAACAAGTTTGGTGTTGGTATTGTTGGTGTCTGCGTGTGTGTGTGTGCCATGGTTTGTTGGTGTGTTGGTGTGTTGGCGTGTCTTTGATTGCTATTTACATATCGATTGTGCTTGGTTGTGTTTGTTGTTGGTTGACATCCATTGCTTCACAGCCATGTGCTCAGCTGCGGCGGCGGACAACAACGTGTGCACGTTTATGTCCAAGAAACTCCTTCAGATGCTGAACGTCCAGTACAGCAAGGCTCGTGAGATCAAGCATCGAAAGAGAAATGCTACCATGTGTACCCGCTGTCCAAGAATCGTGGAAGTGGACAGGCAGTTTCAAGAGGACACTAATCTTCCAACCACTCTCCTGTCAGCTTCCACGATCAAGGTCCTGGCGAGAAGGTTTCTTGGGGGTGCCATGATGCATTTGGGGGTGGTCTTACTCGGAGACTAGCCTTGGTAGAAAGGGGGGGGGGGTACCCTTCATGAGCTTGTGAAAACCCCATCTGTTCAAGTAGTCTGTAGTAGTAGATGTGAACGACTTGCTATTCTATTATTCTGTTCATTCTCTTATTCTCTTGGAAGGGTAACCTGGACTCGAGACTATGAATAGTGGCATGCATCTGCAGAAGTATTGACAAGTGCAGACTGGTGTTCTTTCTACTGTTTCTGGGGCGTTGTTTAAAGCCAAACCTGGCATTGGCGATAGACACGTGACCAAGAATGGTAGGAAACCCTCTCAGATTGTTTGTGGCAAAAAGGGATGCCTTAGAGCGTATGTTTGTTGCCCAAACCCTGCAAGAATTTGTACGGCCTTGCACGCGGGTTTCGCTCACTGAGTTGTCCAAGTGAATCGACCTTTTAACCGTCTGGATTTTGGTTTGTTTTGGCAGTCATTGTCAGTTAAGGTTAACGCACAGGGTCAACCGATGATTTCTGGGTACTTCGAGTAGCCGCTAAGATCATCATAGGGAGTGCCTGGTTGGTTTGTTGCCTGGGTTGGTTGGTTGGTTGGCTGGCCGGCTGGCTGTGCAAGTTTCGTGGGAGTCTCTGTCCAACAAGCACGTTGAAGAAATGATTTGCTCTGCGTAAATCAGCACTGGCAAAAACAGCAAATTGAGGTAGCTCAAATGTGTGGGTGTGTGCGTGTCCACTGGTGGTGAGGTTCTCTCCAAATCGGCCAGAACCCCCCCAGCCTGATGTTCTCAACATGTAGTCTGTGAGAAAAAAACAGTTCAAAAACGCAACGACAAATGTTACTAGTCCAACACTAGCCAGTACTTCTTCTTGAATTCAGACATATATCATGGTCGACCCTGCTTTCTGGCTCCGCCGCATTGTCGATCAAACCAACCAACCAACCCACCAACCCACCAACCAACCAACCAACCAATCAACCAGCCAGCGAGCCAACCAACCAACTCTATACCCCGTACGGTCCAGACATCCCCACATGTTCTCCATGCATTTGCCTATGTTCAACAAATGTGCATATCACTAATATGGTGCATGTGCAGAGTTGGGCTGCAAAAGAAGGACCTGTCCGTATTCGCAAACCCGCCAGTCAGAGCAGACGCAGACGCCTCCAGACTGTGTCTCCATCATGCACTTGGCGCCGCGGCTTATCGTTGACTCACCACATCGGAGGCTTTGAGTTTGAGACGGGTGCTTTTTTGAGCATAGGTGTTCTTTTTAGGGCAGAGATCGGGTTACATTGTGTTTATATACCATACCCGGGAAACCCATCTACTTTTTGTCTGGTTTGCAAGGTGTCCGAGGTTGGATAGACATAGATTGGTTTATATTGGTTATGCAAACCATACCAGGAAAACCCATCGATTTGTCCAAAATTCAAAGACCCCTCTGAGGGCAATTTGCCAGGCTGAGTGAAACGAAAGCACGCGGAGTTTGGGATAGCCAACAGGAGGCATTTGGGGTCACGACAGTGGGGGGTAGATGGTCTCATGAAGGTAACCATTGGCTTTGAAACGGGATTAGCATTACGTCCCCTTCGGGGGTCAAAGGGGGAAGGCCACGGCTTGCCTGAGTCTCAAAACAGGGACCACTTGCTTGGCACCTGTGACGGGCCCGTTCGCAGCTGAGGTGTCGGAAATCATCCTGTGCGGACCCCGGATTGGGCAAGCCTCATGTCCAAAAGGAATCGACCAGAGTTTTTTTTGGACCACAACCCCCTTTCACCAGGTGCACCATGGACACGTTGGCGTCCACCGCGCACATGCGCAAGCTGATGCAACTTGGCCGATGGGTTTGTCTCGTCGACACTGGCGACACTGGCTGGTTTCAATCGGAAACCACAAAAAAAGGCCCCCAACTGCTTTTCCCAGGTCCAGAATCCCAAGTTGTGGGAACAGTTTCCTTACTTGGAGCCGGACCCAGATTGGACACTAGCTCTCTGTGGAGTGTGTCCCTGTTTTTAGAAATTTTCAGTAAAATCTAGCTCCGACTTGCTTTGGAGGGGTTGTCCTTTTTTCTTTAACATCTACCAACAACATGTGCACCTTGTTGTTTTCCCTGGCCAAGTGATGTCTCTGTCCTCATTGCCCAGGTTTTTTAGGTGTGGGCTGGTGTACAACTTCTGTCCCGACCGTCGCGGGTGCGGAACAAGTCCTGTTCGTTTGGATGCGTTGGCTCCTGTTATCTGATTATTGTGACTCCCATTTAACACGGATAGGGAAGCAGGGATGTACAACTGGGTTGTCTAGTATTTACTGCTATCACCTATTACCCTGTCTTTTTGTGTGCTCTCTAATTCCGGGCCCCTTTGCATCTCTGCAAGCTTGATTCCCCATTCCGGCTTCCTGACCTCAGGGTTTGGAATTTCCATATCTTTCAGTCGACTGTATCCTGAGGTCTAGAAACCTACGGGTGTAAACGACCTTGCTTATTTTGTGCGAGTCGGAATCGCAGGCTACGATTTACCCCAGAAATGCAAAAAGCCGAGCGCTTGACCGGCCCATTGGTCAGCTTGAGACCGAAAGGGGCCAAGCCTGGCTCTCAACGGGGGGGGGGGGGGGGTGAGGGGTCAAGACTTCAGCCCCAATAGCATCGGATTCCTTGCCGAAAAAATGCCAAGCTTTGCCGGAAAAATATACTGTGAGTCTTCTTTTGTTCGGGGAACCCCCCAAGATGGCGCTCCCGTTTTTTTTTTGGTCTCCCTTTCAACTTACTAAAACAAGGGGTGCCCTAAGAAGACACACCCCGAGTGCATCAAAGGCGCCCCTCGATGTGAGGTCTGAAACGCTGCTCAAGCTGCTGGACGACATGGAGGGCGCTGGCATGATTCAACTCGATGCTGACACCTCAGAGAGCCGAGAGCGGCAGCGCGAGCCAGCCGTGATAAAACCATGTGCTGAAAGCTGAAGAAACATGGCCAGGGCCACCTGGCAACTATGAGAGTTTGTGTGGAAGACTTTTGTTGCCAGTTGGCTTCCAGTCACTTCCAGTTGCTGAGAAGAACATGCTTTTGTTTTTGTTTCTTCCCTTGGTGGCGTTAAAGGGGATCGATGTCGCTATTGAATAAATATTGCTGTTCCAGGGAACTTAAGCAAATGGAAGATTGGCGCGCGGTTAAAGCAGGTTATGTTTCGAGTGATGGCTTGCAAACTGAGGTGGAGATATGTCGATGTCTGTCAAGGTATATCTGATTCGACTTTTCCTTACATAGCTCAAAGGGCTCAAGCACCCAAATTATCTCCTTGAAGGGTATCCTCCTTGGAAC
Source organism: Effrenium voratum (assembly GCA_963377175.1). Taxonomy (NCBI): domain Eukaryota; class Dinophyceae; order Suessiales; family Symbiodiniaceae; genus Effrenium; species Effrenium voratum. Next base: position 157,636 of record CAUJNA010002491.1, on the reverse strand, counting down.
AATCATGGAGGTGGACAGGGCTTTGAACTACCATCCTCTCAGCAAGGCCGATTCCTTGCCCACTGCGAGTAACACTTTTGCGATAGCCTCAGATTGTGGCGGGCATTCTGCGATACCGGCTGGTGAACTGCGGTGACTTCGACAGGCCGGAGGGTGTTCAGAGCCCAGAGATGGGGTGCCTTTCTTTGAGCACAGACTTGGGGCCGATTCCGATACTTGTGCACTGGTAACACTCGGATTCAACTTGTGGTTGAGACCTTGAACTTTCTATATGCGTTGTGTTCAAGTGTCAGGATATGGCATCAACCCATCAATTGAAGCATCTGAAAGCCTAAGCGCGCGGGAATCGCCAAGTCACTTCGACTTGGAACATGCGGGGATATGAATTCATGAAAGGCATCGAAGCAACCGCAGCAACTCGCCTGCACTGGGATTCCAACACAGAAATGCTAAGCTCATGGCTGCCATTTGGGTTTGTCGTTTTTTAGGGTACTGTAGCCTTTCTGGGATGGGTGTAAAAGGAAACCAAAAGGAAAGCGGAAGCTGCTTTGAGGGTTCCCGTTTTTGAGAGAAACCCATTTCCGGCCTCACAGAAACTGGACAGCTGCATTGACGAAGCAAAATCATTGAAAGTACTTGCAATCCGCACCAGATTGGTCTGAGTCCCCGCACAAAGCAATTTAGGTTTTTGCAGGTTGGCAAGGAAAATGGAGGAAAGCCGAAAAGGCCAGAGTCTGAACACAAACCAATTGCCTTTGGACCGGTGCAAACACGGACACCCGATGGCTTGTTTCCTGCGGAATCCCTGAAAACCACCAACCGGTGCCAAACTCTATCCGGGTGTGTCTTGTTCAGGTGTACCCCCAAAATGGTGGTTGTCCTTTTGGTTTCGCTTTAGAAGCTACAAAAAAGGGGCACCGAGCCTAGCTGGCTAGGATGATGGTGCGCTGGGTCGAGCGGGGCCGAACCTCCTCGAGCCGGGTAGCCAAACGGTTCGGTTTGTTTCTGACTTTGTTTGTTTGTTTGTTTATGTTTTGCTATCTTGTCTTTGTTTGTTTCTTGGCTCGGTGGGTGGGTTGGCGGACGAATGGCTGGGTGGGTGGGTTGGTACTTTATATTGGTTGGGTTGGCTGGCTGGCTGCCTGCTGGCGTGCTGGCGTGCGTGCGTGCGTGCGTGCTTGCTTGCTTGCTTGCTTGCTTGCTTGCTTGATTGCTTGCTTGCTTGCTTGCTTGCTTTATTGCTTGTTGCTTGCTTTGTTTTCCATTGTTTGCTTGCGACGTCTATCCTCGTTTCAGGCATGCGGTGCTTGTGGTTTAGTCCAGAAAGATCAAACATGCCACTTAGTGTTACATTGGTCGTGCTTAAGGAGACTCATCAACTGGTGAAAGTGGATTAGATGAACCACTCACCGAGTGCCCCGTGTTGAGTATGAATGTCACCCTCCCAAATGGACCCGGGCCACTTGGTTCCCGGCGCATTGGGCCAAGTGTAGGAACCCAGCTCCTTGAGCCGACCTGAGGCCAGAAACGAGTATGTTCCTTTCAAGGGAGTTGCGTGACCTGGCTTTATGCAAGTTGCCCCCTGGGATAGACAGTTACGCAGATTCCTTTTGGAGGGGCATGATGTTTAAGGCTGGCCAAAGCACCGGTTAATGATTCAGCGCTTGATTTGTTTTGCTCATGGCGACCAAGCAGCTTCTCAAGGTGTCAACCCAAGCATGCTTGGTGGTTACCGTCTGGTTCACTAACATGGAACCCACGACAAAAAGCCCTTTTAAAGGAAAACAATCTTCCAACTTGTGTTGTGCAAAGGTGATTTGCGAGGGAGGAGCCTGTCATTGTGCAGCAGCTGTTTCGATGGTGGTTAAACTTCATGTGAAGCCTTGGATGGTTCTCAATACATGAACCAGGTCAGGAGTTTAGGGTTGATATGGTCAGGTGCTAGGGGTGATCGTATTCAGAAAGCAGGATCGTGATATATAGTATTCATGGGGTAGTCATTGTGCATCTAGTCAGGTATATATAGGAAGAGATATTCAGCTAGGTCACCATTTGAGCTGATAAATCCATCTCTTCTGAAGGCGGAATCAAGAGAAGAGGACAACCTCACTGAACCGCGATATATTCTCATGTTGATTCGCACGTAGGACAAGGTCTGCTAGACACCTAGTACTTATACGACACATTCAGCGTATGACCAATTCACAAGCACCCCTAGGTCACGCTCTTCGCCATCCGTGTTTGCCGTTTGTCCATCCATCCATCAATCCCCACCATCCCCACCATCCCCACTAATTTCGATGATGTCGAGAGCCTGAACGCTGCACCCTGCTGATTGTCGGTGACATGTGCCCAGGAATGGCCAAGCAATAGCGACACCTGGGTTGCCGCTTTTGCCCAGTGTATTGTACAGGGAAACGTCGTCAGCTTGCGATGCCGGGTTTCCAAGTAGCACTAACTCGTTTGTTGTCATGTGTTTGTTGCACAAGTCAGCTTTAGCTTGATTCTCTTTCAACCATCATTTGATTTGCAATTGTGAGGATGTGGCCTTATTGAATGCAGACAAGGGGGACCTCACGTGATTGGTAACTTGAGTCGCGGCGGGAGCCGCGGCCGAGGCATGATCAACGTTCCGCAGCTGGACTTTGTTCACCTGCTGCTCCAGCCCTCGACTAAGATCGAACATGTCAGCCACGAGGAATTGAAGGATGCCTCTCAGTGTTTCTCCTGGATTTTAAGAGAAACCGTGCAGAACCATCCGTGTGCGGAGGTTGTTTCGCAAGCCCCATTTTTGTTTCTGGGAAGCGTCGTCAATCCTGTTTTTCTAGATCGGCCGCGCTGGTTTTGCGTGTCTGGAGTCATGGGGTTTTCATGATTGGCGAAAGCTTTTCCAGTTGCTCATAGACCAACACGGGATATGTAGCCTGCTGCGGTTTGGAGGGAAACCATCCAGACAGCATTGGCATGGCTCCAAGCCGAATGGGGCGTTTCCTTTGTTCCCCTTTTCTTGCGGGGGTCCGACCAACAAAAGAGGAAGCCCGTTTTTGTTACATGGCCACAGGGCAGTTGGTTCCAAAGGGTCGGTCAATCTAGCAGTCCTTAATTGGTGGTTTGGGGATATGAATCTGCAGTGTTTGTTCTTGTTGGACGGTAAATGGGAAATCAACCACGGAATGGCCACTGAGGGCAGTGTGGACGCAAACTGTCAGCAGTTGTCGCTGATCAAATCGTGAACGATGAATAGCTATGGGCTATGAGGACTCGGATTTCTGATTTCAGGCCCGCTATCTGGGGTTTACAAGGGGTTCACCTTGAAACAGCTCGATTTGAGCTGGTTCAGGGATGACATTTACTTTCTGGGGGGGGGGGGCACCCCAACAGTTCCAGAAAGAACCATGCATTGCTCAAAGTGGTCTTCGCATATTTGTCCTAAGGAATGCTTCAGCCTGTCTTCTTCACAGACAATCCATTTGCAACCAGCCCAGGGGGGTTCAGAAGGGCTCACCCGTCAGGGGCCATTGGCGGTATTTCAGAATTCAGGCTGGCGAATTCATTTGATGTTTGCCGGGGGATTTGTGAATCACAGTGCGAAACGGTGTTTTAATCGCCGCGAGTTTAAGCCGAGTTCTGCCCACCAGTTTGTCTTGCACGGCAAAATGGTCATGGCAAGCCCTAGAAAAGCTCCGGTCTACAGGTCCGTCTCTGCCACAGGTCTTGGGGCGGGCCGTCCGTTGAACAAGCTGGAAAGTAGGGATCCCCAAAGCGGCCGGTTTTGGAACTGTTGTAATTCTTGTACAGATGAATGATCGCTTCCCGCTATACTAATACTACTGTATTAGTCATACATAATTGTTTTTGGGGGCATGTACTTTTGTCATAACAGTTAGTAGTACGCCATTATCCAACGCGGTATTTGGCTCAAGCTTTTCAATCCGTCAATCAACGCCTGCAATCTCGGCGCCAAAACGCGGCGGCGCGACGCGCACATCATCGACACGGGGTGTTGGTGCTGTGCGCTTGCGGTCGTGTTTCTGGCGGAGGTTGGTCGGGGGTCTGGTTGGGGTTGGCGTGCACCGGTTCGCTTTGCTTGCTTCGCTGCATTGTTTGCCTGCCTGGTTTGCTGCTTTGTGCTTGCTTTCGGTTGTCTCTGCCCTTGCTGGGTTCATTCATCTTTTGGTTTAAGGCACCCTGTTTGGTTCGTTTGTTGTGCCAGCCGAGGGCACCGCTTTGCCCTTGGGACTGGGGGACTTAAACAATCTCTTCTTGTTGGTGGGATTGGGCCTGTTTATTCTCTCCCGAAACTCTGTTTCAATCCCTTTCGCAGGTTATCAGCCGTAGGATTCGTCCTCGGTTGGCACCGCGAACCCCTTGTTTAACAACCCTGCAGGCATTGTAGGGTAGTGTAAATAGTATGACGGGAATCACTGAGGATGGACCTCATGTGGTAACCGATGAATGGGTTCTCGGCCAGGCCGGAATCTTGGACGTTGTGAATGACGACCAAGTGCCCGGACAGCCGATGTTTTCCGGTCCTGACTTTTTGTCGGACCACACTTTTTCAGAAGCAATGCCTTCAGAGAGATCCAGTGATACTCGCACTGATGATCTATCGTCTAATGCCTCAAGAGCTAATCGCTATCAGGGTCGTGGGTCTAATCGTCCTGGCCATGATGATTCCGTCTCAGGACGTGATGATGACGAGCCCGGTATTGCACCTGGAGCTCAATCCTCATCTTTCCCCGAGCTGATGAATATTGGTCAGTCCGAAATTCGTGACTCCCGAGGCAGCAGTAGACCTGTGCCAACCAGTAGCATAGCTTTTCAAGTGCTCGGTAATCCCGAACCTGGTACATCCAGTGGAGTTGCATTTAACGTTCATCTGCCGACCGAATCCGGTGGGCTCGATTGGAGAGCCTCATGGCCCAACGACGGAAACATTTTTGGTATGGATTTTGCCGCATGGATGCCAGGGCTACCCGCCCCGTCATCTTTCCCGCAATTCCAAAGCCCAAAACGGGCTGCTGGAAGCGATGAATTCATGCTACCTTTGTCGATTGAGAATCTCAATCCTGACGTGGCCAGCCGTAACGTCAGGCCAAGACCGTCGGTAAACCCGACCATGAGGAACATGTCCCTCCCCCAGGACTTTCAGGATTTGAGAGCCCTAGGGAGCGTAATATCGTAGATAGATTGGATTTGCATCCCAGTCCAACCCCAAGCAAACGATCAAGGTCAAATTCGACTGGATCGCATAGGGCAAGGGGGATGGATCGAGAAACTGCCCACAGGGGTAACCCCAACACGCGGGACTCAGGACGCGGTCGATCAGGTGATCCAGCGTCGATCATTGGTAGAGACCCGTTAAACGCGGACACACTCGTTAACGTGCTTGATGGGATCGAAGCATTCCAGGAGGAATTTAATAGGTCAAGTGGCTTGAACGCGCAAGGTGTTCGCCCTACGCCCAACGCGGCTTCCATTTTCGCTCTGGACAACATGGACGGAGCTAATGTTCCGATAGAATCTGAGTCCATGATGGCATCAAGTTCTAGTCGCAATCATACCATCAGTAATGCGACTGATATTGAATCGATGTCTGAGTCTAGAGTGTCCAATGCGACCGACTTAAATGACATTGTTATTGCTGAATCGAGACCTGATGTTCCTATGCGAACGGATAGGCCTGTTGTTCCTAAACTGTCCGTGGCCAAAGGCCTGGGCATGACACAACCCTCTGCGGTTCGTGATGCTAGGAGATCTGCTCCGTATCAGAGTCAATCTCCTAATCGGAGTGAGTTCCCACGGCCATCAACGGCCGTGCAGGATGATTTCAGAACTCCTCCGAGATCTAATCCAATCATGGTTGATTTGTCCACTCCTCGAGATCGCGGATCAGGATTTGGTCCTGCGAGTGAGGAGCAACCCAACGAGGTTGCTGATCTTGTAACAGCCCTTGAAAGAGGGAGAGTGGACTCTTCGGTAAGTGCGATCATTCATCGCCTGGTTGCTAAGGTCGAAGACCTTGGGCGTAGGAATGATAGAAGTGATCAATGCATCAAGCAGCTCTCCACTGAGGTTAACTCGTGGAGGGCCAAATACGACCAATGCGTCCATGTGAGTAGCACGTGTACGCAGGCTGCGAACGCGGCCATGCAGCTGTCACAAGGGACTAAGGACATCGTGACCGAGCTTGGCCAACGCGTCAAGATCGTTTCCAATCGCATGATAAGCATAGGCGATGCCCTAAATGAGCGAGCCAGCTATGATGATGTTGCTCGCTCCATCACCCAGGTTCAAACTGTTTTTGAATCTCTTTCTGATCGAGTAACCGGGCTTATAGCTCGTGTTGATATGATCGAGAGATCTCTAGTGGAGAGCCAGTCCAACCATCCTGCGATTGGTGGAGTTAACCTCAAAATCGAGGACCTGTCCACTAGGGTATGTCAGATTGATAGGATGATGCAGGATGTCGAACAATGCTGGACCAATAATAGGGACGGCATAAAGTGGGTTAAAGACCAACTTTATGAAACACAAGCCAACCTTGAGATAAAGTCAAGGGACGTGAGTGACTGAGTGTGAGTGAGTGAGTGTGAGTGAGTGTGAGTGAGTGTGAGTGACTGAGTGTGAGTGAGTGAGTGTGAGTGAGTGAGTGTGAGTGAGTGAGTGAGAGTGAGTGAGTGAGTGAGTGAGTGAGTGAGTGAGTGAGTGAGTGAGTGAGTGAGTGAGACGGAGACGACGCGGCGCGCGGACGACGAGCGGAAAAAGTAAGAACCCCACACAAAGATGTGGGGAAAAATTGGTGCGGATACTGGGCATGGTTCGGGGGTTTTGGGACCGCTGGCAAATCCCAGGCGTAAAAGAGGTGCTGGGTAATACGGCCCAGAGAATTAACTCCCTCGAGTCAAGGCACTCGAACCAGACATCAAGTAGTGGATTGAACGATCGCACAGGAGGAAAGTCCCGTACTCCGGATAAGCGGCCACCTCCACCTGGCCCTCCTGATGATGATCCTCCACCACCTCCTCCTCCAGATCGGCAAAGCCCAGGAGGAGGGGGGGAGAAGAGTGCTGCCGGTGAAAACCCTGGCGACCCTGGTAAACCCAGGTGTAAATACGTAGGTGATGGAAATAATCACCTCATGGCTGAGTTTCACTGCAAAGGATGCAGAGGTGATATTTGTGAGTATTGTTTCTCGTTCAAAGAGAACTTGTGTGAAGAATGTTCCCGTAACGGACCCCGATGCGGTGTCTGTAGGGAGAGCTCGTTCCTGACCAAGGGAATCGAGTGTCAGTTTTGTAGGACCTACTACTGCACCAGACATTCTGCTGGGCAGGATGACTACAGAAGATTTGGATTTGTCCAGGGTCCCTGTTGTCTTGCGTGCCTTAGGGACGAAACTAGGAGAAGAAGGGATCCTGATGGTAACCGTGTCAGGAATAGATCTCCTGGAGGCGCACCTGAGACGAACCCGACGCGGTCGTACTCGCCGCCTCTGCGGCCACCCGTTGACAGATTCCGCGACACTCCCACTGGGGGTCAACCCAATGCGGCTGACCTTCAGAGCCCTCCGAAGGCTACGCAACCCGTGCCCCTGGATAAACGTGAAACCGGATATTATCCAGGATTTGATCCCAACGGTACAAGGCCGAAGGATCCTTCAGGCCTTGAGCCGCCGACCATGCGTGGCCCCGATCCTCCTGACAAGAACTGTCGGATGTGTGATCGGGATATTCCTGACCCCAGCAAAATTGGGGAATGTAAGATATGCATGAAAAGGGCATGTGAGATTTGCATTCCGAAGGCTACTCGCCTTTGTCCTGTATGTGCACTGTCAATCGGTAGTTCTCAGGTTCCACAGCATCTTTTCGGAACTGGTGGCGGCGGATACAGTAGCCACCATGATCCGAACTGTACAGCTGCGACTAAGTGCATTCCCATAGACCTCCCGCCAGAGCCCGACGCGGCTGGGCTGAGGGTATGGATAGCCAATATGAAGGAAGCTGTTAGCAATGCCTACAGCTATGATGGACTTTACGTCATCAATTGGCTAACTGAAGTCGAGAAGGCAAAGACCTTTGATGAACTGGATGGGGAATGTAAATACCACATCCTTGAAGCCAGGTTCAATGCAGCCATCGGAAGTGCATCAAGACTGTTGCAATTATCGATAAGATTAATCGTCTCACCGAAGCCGCTCAACGTTCCAACAATCGCATCAAGAGTAGGCAGATCCTGTGGCTCTTATACGACCACTTAAGGACTGCAAATATCGGAGAGCAATCATTCAGGATAATTGAGCTCTCAAACTTGCGATGCAGTGTTTCATCTTTCTATACTGAAGAGGAGCGACTTGAAAGGTTCATCGCGAAGTGGGATCACATCCTTGCGGGTCTCGATGAACCGCTGACCGAGCAGGTAAAGCGGTCGCTATTCAGTGAGAAGGTTAGACACCTCAACTGTTTGGCTCATGATATCAGGGAATGGGATAGGAACATATCCAACCCTGATGTTTGTAGCTATGAATGGCTTCGTGCTCGTTGTAAGAACGAAATTGACCGCTGGAGGGTTCGTAAGAATCAGGTCAATATGCACAAAGACTTTTATGAACGATCTCAGTCCAGGGACAGAGCCCAGAAACCTGGTGCTCCTGGTCCTCCCGTCAGGAGACGATCTCCGTTTGGAGATTCCCATAGGCCTAATCGGCCTCCTAGTGATCCAAGGAAGAGGACCGGTAATACCCCAAGTCCTCATCGAAGGGACAAGTACTCTCCCAGGAATCGGGAGCAGGACAAGCGGCGTACGCCTAGCCCTAGGGGCCAGATCTACGTCGCCCGGTGCTCCTGCGATTGATGCGTGCAGGGACTTCGCGCGTGGATACTGTTCGCGCGGACAAGAGTGCAAATTCGCACACACAAGAACTGGGAGCTCCGACGCGAAACGCAAGGAGCGTCCTCCCCTGATTCCAGGGTACTGTGCCCAATGGGTTTCCTATGGAAAGTGCATGAGGGATAAGTGTGATTACAAGCACGCAAAGCCACCTGAGCATTTGCTGAAAGAAGCGAAGCAACACACTGCGGCCCCAGCGACCGAGTCTGCCGACGCGCAACCCGAGTCTGCTGAACCTACTACCACTGCTGACGACAGGACATATAGTCCTGCCCCTGATTTGTCAGCGGGTTTTTGAGAGGGGCGGGCCGTCACCCTCAGGCTATTGGGCTTGTTGCCTGCCCTGCTCATCCCATAGCCAAGGCATTTGAAGAGTATAGAGCTCGGTTTCAACGCCCTGAAGGGACAATGGAGTGGTCAGTGACCACTATTGGCGCTCGTACACTGCAAGGTACGTGTCCGGGCGGCCCGAATATCAGAGCTGTAATTCGCAGACGAACGATTCGTCTCTCGGACAACGCTCTGATTGATGATGTCGATTTGAGTGTACCGACTCGCAAATCCGTTTTATTCAGACGGATTCCTGGGCCAATTGACATTAGGACGGATTTCTATTACTTGCCCGGTAAGTGCGGCCAGTATAACTCTGAGCTCGCGAAGGCAGTGAGGATTAAGCTCACTGCTCGCAGGCTGAGTTTCAATGACAATGCTGAAATTCAGCAAGTTGAGAATATAAGGACACGTGACGAGCCTAGGCCGATCATGAATCGGCGGTCGCATTCTCACCCCATTCACCCGGATAGGTTGCGTCAACCTCCCGAGGTGATTGCGATGTCCGAGGAAAATGCTAGAATCCTAGCTGCCACTACTAGACAGATTGTACAGTTGCAATTAGGTGAGTATGTGCCTGATAATAGGTGGGCTCGTCGCCCTCGAATGATCAGGGAAAATGTTCCTGATCAGATGCCTGCTATGCCTGGCCCACAAGTCGAAATCCGGTGGCTTGCTGACACTGGGTGTCCTTTCGACTTGGTTGGAATGCACGACATCCCTGCGCAGGATCATCGCCACATCAAGAATGGGCGAATCCAACACTCCTTGCAAACCGCAAATGGTGTTGCTGGGACTCAAGGTAGAGTTGATGCAACTGTTGAGTCACTTGACGAGGATATTGAAGCCTTCGTCATGGATAATACACCCTCGATTGTATCGATAGGGCGTAGGTGTGTGGATTTTGGATACAGTTTCCGGAGGGATGCTTTTGAGACGCCTGTTCTCATCAGCCCATCCGGGAGAACTGTTAGGCTCGACGTTATAAACAACGTCCCATACCTGCCTAAAGGGCCGGTTATGTTTGGAGCCCCGAACTTAGATGCATGTCCTGCGATACCGGCTATGCCCGGTCCAGTAATTGCCATGAACGATTCACTGTATCCTGCAGCTCCCTCTGAGGCCGACGCGCCTGACGAGGGGAGTGAAGTTGTTGAAATCAAACACCCTGAGGGCTACAGGACCGACGCCCAGTTACGTGCTGAAGCTAAAACGCTTCAACACATGATGTCGCATTTGCCAAAGAATCCTTTTTGCCCACATTGCCAACGCGCAAAGATGGAGAACGTGCGTTTGCACCGCCGGGGAGGTGCCGACGCGCATGAATGCACGAAATTCGGTGATATTGTCACTGTTGACACGATGGTGTTACACGGTTTCAAGGACCGTGGTGTGAATGGTGAAACAGACGCAGTCGTGTTTTACGATCTTGCGACCAAGTACATAGATGTACTCCCTGTTTTTAGTCGTTCTGTACCTAATACGGTAGAAGCCTTTCACAAGTTTATGGGTCCCGAACCCAAGATTGGTCTGTTATACTCGGACCAAGCCAGAGAGTTTCTTGCGGCTACTCGCCGAATGGCTTGGGTGCATCACATGTCCACACCCGGAATGCCAAAGACGAATGGCATCATTGAAAACAAAGTGAAGCTAGTTCTGCATGGAGCAAGAGTACTCCTCAGACAAGCCGGCTTATCGCCCAAATGGTGGCCATTTGCCGTTCGCGCATTTTGCGCGGCCAGAAATCTCGAAAATCGAGGTGAAGGAACCGCATGGGGAAAGAGAAACGACGACAGGGATTTTCCCGGTCAACTTATCCCATTCGGATGTCTTGTTGATTTCAAGCCAATCGCGCCAAAACCGCGTAGGCTCGAAAAGGGGGGGCTCAAAAACGCCTCCGAACGGGATGACCATCACAAAGCTGATGAAATTCCTACAAAAGATGACTGGATCTTCGATGAAGAATCTGGCAAACTCGTCAGAGTGCACGTGGAACCAAGGATTAAGCTATTCAAAGCTGACAGCGTTGTGCTCCAATCGAGCATATTCGTCTCACCGCTGACCGTGATACATGGGTTCAGTATGATGAGGAAAATGGAGAAATTATGCACTCCGTAGACTGGAGATACGGTCCAGATTCCACCAAGGAGCTAAAAGCCCCGTGGACTGGCGAGACGTATTTCACTGTAAAGCCAAAAGAATTTGACCCTCTTGAGGACTCTGAAGGAGATGATGAACTAGCTGATGATTCAGGGCCGTCCGATCACGGAGAGGACGAGTACAGTAACGTGCCCGCTATGCCGGCACAGAAGATTGACCCTGCATCTAAAGCGCCCAAATTCGGGCCAGTGTCGAAGCCTGGGATTTTCCTTGGTTATAGATTAGAGCCCGGTGGCCAGTGGAAGGGCGACTACTACGTTGCCGATCTTGAACACTTTAGGAACGGATTTTCCCGACCCAGTGTTCATCAAGTCAAAAGAATTTGGCGGAACCCCGAAGAGGGATACGTCTTTCCCATGTTGGCCGCCTATGAGCGTTTGACTAGGGAGGTCCAGCTCCTAGATACTGGAGAAGGAAAGGGTCTTCCCAAAGCGGATGCTCCAATCGAACCGGACAACCAGCCCAATGCCGATGGTCCGGGTTCTGATCATCCTAACGATGACAGTAGTGATCCTGCTGGTGACTCTGAAGCACCTGCTGATGTTCCTGAAAGGGACCACTGGGTGCGTGATGAAGAGTCCAAATCCTGGCACAGACATCATGTCGATGCTAGGCAAGCCTTTTTCGGGGATGATAGATCTCCACTGCCCCCAGGAGGCCCGTCCCAAGCGGATGTGGATGATTATCGTGTTACTCATCTAAAATACATTGACTCTACGCAGCAGTGTATCCGTGATGACAGGAGAATCCTGAACCCAGGACATCGAGTCAGAACCCAAGGGTTCTGGACTGGGTGTGACCATTCTGTATGATAAAGGGCATGCTCCTTCTAGGGCTCCAAGGGTCACTCTGACCAAGTTTAAATCTAGGTTAGACAAAACCAAAGACCTCGATGCAGGTGAGCCTAAAGTCCACACTTTACACGGTGATGAGCTTGATTATGAACAGAAGGATGAAAGAAAGGAAAGGTCCTATACTGGATCTGGAAAACCCAACTCCATTTCTTCTACCGACTGGAAGGGTATGTCCGTCGGTATGCGAAGGATATACATCGAGGCTGAAAGGGAGGAAGCTCTGAAACGAGCACGTGCTGGCGAAGCCGCACCCTCCAAACCAGCTGGGCCCGCTTTGATAAAGCGGAGGTTGTTGATAGAATTTGCATGTGAACCTGACTCTAAGCTCTCCGCCACAATGCTGGAACAGGGGGGTGACGCGATTCGCGTGCACAAAGAGTCGTTCGACATTTTGAAGAATAAGGATATGACCAGATTGATTGAGATCGTCGACCAGAATCCTGGTTGCGACTTATGGGGCTCAATCCCGTGCGGACCGTGGAGTACGTGGCAGTATGTTAATCTGTCTCAGTACGGTCCCGAGTTCGCAGTAGAGCTCAACGAAGCTAGGCGAACGTCAATGGTCATGTTTGCTGCCTTCCTTCGTGTCGCCAAACGCGTGCGTTTTAAAGGAGGTAGAATTGCATTCGAGTGGCCGAGGCATTGCCTTGGTTGGAAACAGCCGTTTATGAGACGTCTAGTCGACGATCCCGACATCAGGTGTGTCGATGTTGACGGTTGCGACTTTGGAATGCAAACGTCCGATGGTGTTCCCATCAGAAAGCAGTGGCGGATCGCCACTTCTAGCCCTGAACTAGCCAATGAGCTACGAGGGCGCACGTGTAGCCACGAAATAGGCTACCCCCACGCCAGGATCGAGGGAAGCCTTACGCCCTTGACTGCGCGATATCCTATTGGGATGTGTAAAGCCGTAATTAAAGGTCTTTACGGGCATAAGCCCTATGCGGCTGCCCCTGCTACCTTGAGCGAGGAGGACGACGCTCCTGCTGCGCCTGTTGAGGTAACGGAGGCCGATCCGTGTGCATGGAGACGAGACAAGGATGCCTTGCTCGTCCACATGTTGAACAGTTATGCAACTCTCCCTACTCGGCAGACGCCTGGCTCTGCGGGCTTAGATTTAAGCTCGTGCGATGAAATCATCGTTCCCGCTAAGGGAAGTGCTCTTGTGCAAACTGGATGCGCCTTTACTTTCCCAAGCGGAGTTTACGGCCGCATCGCGCCGAGATCAGGTCTGGCAGTCAAGCACATGCTAGACGTTGGTGCAGGAGTAATTGACCCTGATTTCTCAGAAAAAGTGAGAGTGATGCTTTTTAATCACTCTGACTATGAGTTTCGAGTTCGACCTGGAGACAGGATCGCTCAACTCATACTCGAGAAAGTCATGATTGTTGATGCCAAGATCACCGTCAAACAACCCGACGTAACCGTCAGGGGGGTTAATGGCTTCGGCAGTACCGGCGGGTACCCTGCTGGTCCCGCCATAGGGTTAAATGGAGATCCTGTTCCGCCAATGCCCAGATCGAACAAGGCTTCGGGGCATCAACCCAACCTACAGGGCATACCAACTTTTTACGCCTGTGTGGCAAGGCCCGTGACGAAGAAGGAGCAAGCTGGTAACGACAAGGCGCGTGCAGCTCTCCTCAAGGAGTGGACAAAGCTCCGAAAGTTGGGATGTTGGGATGAGTTGAGAGTTAGAGAGTGGAGGAAAGTTGCTGCCGAAGCGCGAGCAAATGGCAAGACAGTCCATGTAGGAAGATTTTTTGACATATGTGTGGAAAAGAATCATGAACTCCCTGAGGATGATCCTAATAGGAAGTACAAAGGGAGAGTAGTGTATGCCCGGCAACAATGGCCGCAGGCAAGATGTGTGATGCATATGGCATGTTGCCTGGTCACGCACTACAAGTCAGTGATGGCGAATCCGCCTATACCCAAGCTAAGCTACTGGGTCCCACGACATGGGTGCGTCTTCCTAAGGATCAATGGCCGCAAGCATGGGTAGATGCTGGCTATGACGATCCGGTCTGTCCGTTGATTCTTGCCCTATACGGGCATCCTGATGCCGGCACGTTCTGGGAAAAGCATTGCGAAGCGAGGCTTATTGAGGTCGGATTTATCCGTGTCCCGGAATGGCCGAGTGTGTTTTATCACCCCAAGTATAAGCTTTTTCTTGTGGTGTATGTTGATGACTTCAAGATGAGTGGCCCATCCGCTAGCCTATCGATCGGATGGGACCTCATTAGTAGGGTAATTACGATGGAACCGCCGGGTACCCTAAAGCGGTATCTGGGCTGCGAGCATGAGTTTGCTGCAGCAGATGTACAGGGTTTCTTCGATCCTCGCACTGCTTGGACTGTGGATCATCCACCATCCAAGGAGATGCCTGACATTCGTTTCGGAGAGAAACGACTTCGAGCTGACGAGGTCAAATTCGACCCGGTTCGGGTGAAGATCATCAAATATAACGAGGCGTGCTTCATGGAAGCATGCGTTGATAGGTACAAGGAGCTATGCCTCCCCAAGTACCCTAGACCTCTGGTGAAGGCTGAGACGCCTTTTCTGGATGAAAGTAAACCGGAGTTTGATGAGAATCCCATCAACCCGGAAGTAGATCAGCTGTTTGGGCAGCCGTCTCCTTGCCCAACAGACGTGATTGCTGAACAGCCCGGTGTCCTAGGCGACGCTGCAGCTGCAGTTCTCATGAAAATTTTGTATGGTGCTAGAATGGGTCGATACGACCTAATTAGACCTGTACAGGCTTTGGCCAGTCGAATCACTAAGTGGAATAGACTGTGCGATAAGAAGCTTCATAGGATTGTTTCCTATATCAACTCCACGCTAGACCTACACCTATACGGGTGGGTCTGCGATAAGCCTAGTGACATTGAAATCGTCGCTTACTGCGATGCCGATCTCGCTGGAGATCGTACCGATTCCAAGAGTACATCTGGTGTCCTTATTTGCCTAGTCGGCCCAAGGACATATGTTCCCATTACCGCAGTTAGCAAGAAGCAAACTCCGGTATCCAAATCGACTCCCGAAGCGGAGATCGTTGCACTAGATCATGGCGTGGCCAAGGAAGGCATGCCACTTGCACAGCTTTGGCAGTTTGCTATCGGTCAAGGCACCGGTAAGCCTGTCACGGTGAATTGTATGGAAGATAATGAGGCCGCATGCCGCATCATTATCACTGGGAACAACCCAAACATGCGATATATGTCGCGTACTCAGCGAATCGACATTAGTTGGCTCAATGAAGTCTACAATGAACAGATTTTTCGTTTCGTAGCATGTCCATCGCATTACCAAGGCGCGGACATTCTCACCAAAGCGTGCGTAGACAAGGTGACATGGGGTAGGAATTTGCAGACTTTAGGAATGTTTAATCCAGGATTCCTGGAGAAATTCATTAGCCATCCCACCCTCCCTGTCGTAAAGCCTGCTGCACCTGTTCTTCCCCCAATTAGGGGGGTACGCATGGAAACCGATCAAAATTCTTTTTTCAACAAATTCATCCAGCTAGCTGAATCCAGCTATATGGTTTTTGACATAGTTGAGGATCGATCAAATGTTTGCGATACGCGAAACATTTTCGTCGATTCTGAGCTTGGCATAACGCCTGAACCTCAGTTTGGTAGATGGCTTACCTACTTTGTTAGACCGGCCAATCTTTGCCCTGTTATCCCTAGACGGGGTACAATTGAACGTTCCAGACCTAACATTTTGTTGTGCAGATATAGCAGTTTGATCGATGCATCCACGCGAGGGAATTGGAGCAAGATCAGGCGCGCACGTGACCAGATAGAGCAGTGCCAATCATGTCTGAACGACTTAATTGAGCACGCGCTGAACACGAAGTTTTCCGTAGGCATTTTCATACAGCCGAATACCTGGATTGCTAATCGCGATATTCTTGTCAAGCTTGGCGTAAACCGCTATAGCCGTGTTGTACACTATTGCTCATGTCTTGTAAATAAGGATCATGTGCATGCATTGACATTAATTTGCATTTCACGACATGTGAACTCTTTCCCAGTTTTCAAATGCAACAGGATGTATCGCACTACACGTGTTGATCCTCTTGTGCATGACTTAGTTGTAAAATATGTGACCCGCGCTGCTCTTCAAACAGCCTTGAACTGAGTAGGCTTGATGGACTTCATTCACAACAGCATTAATCATGCTGCACTAACAAACGCAAATTCGCGACATTAGTTCAGGCACATTCGCCTCGATTAGCTGGTTAGTGTTTGTGTCAGTTTCCGCCCTGGTGGGCATGTTCATAGGGTAACCTTGCAGTTTCATGTGCAGTGGTGTAGCAGGGTCGTTGTCAATGCACGACTGTTTATCATAGGCATGACCATATTCGGTCCTACACCAGGGGAAATTGCCCCTTCGTACTGATGTAGTTGACACCCAAGGTTTACACACCTTTGGGTGTGGGAGGCATCCCTTATCTCGGGGTTTTTTACTTCGTTGTTTATCTTGTTTTGGTGGTATCCTACCGCTTCCCGGGCGCAAACTCGCGCCATGGCAGCGGCTGCATCCGCGGCCGGCGGAGCGGCGGGCGCTGCCCCGCGCTCGAGGGGTTCGTCTTTGGCGGCGCGGCAGCAGGCGGACTATATGAACCCGAACTGCGCCTGCACCTTGGGTCCGCTTCCAGCGGAAGCGAAGAACGCAGCCAATGCGCTGTCTGATGAGAGGCCTACTCGGCTATCGGAAAATCTCAGGATTTGCTACCCGCACTTGACGGCAAAGTCCGATCAGTACGGTAATCGCACCACTGCTGAGACACAGTTGGTGCAAGTCAAGGAAGGCGTCAAAGACCCTCAAGTCGTCGGTGCTTTTTCCGGCATTTTCAACCTACTGGAGGGGTTTGACACGGGCATGATTGCGGACAAGTCTTTCGTCCCGGCTATCAAGAAATACCGCCGCCTACGCGTGGCTGGTATTCTCCAGGCCATGCTTCTGGGTGAAGTGGAGCTGAGTGACCAAAGCGTCTACACGGCTGCCATAATCATCTGTGAGGCAATGCCGCGAGAGCCGGAGCTCCACTGCGAGCCGACTCGGAACGCGCTGATTGATATGACATTGTCTACCGCCGTTTCCCCTTCACTGGTTCCCCGAGGCGGGAACTGGTTGTATGAGATGGCAAAGGTTGAGTCACGTTGGCAGACCTTTTTCCAAGCGGCGAATAAGAATGTTATTCGCGCAATGCAGTCGGCCGTTGAGAAGGGTAGGAGAGATTTGCCCTCGAATGTACAGCCGGCGGGAGCCGAGGAGGCGTTTAAGGCCTGGGCATACCAGCGTCCCACTGCCCTTTGTACCCCACCCAAGGCGGTGGTCGGGTATATGAAGGCAATTTATTGCATCTCAGCCGATGCGCTGGCAAAGATGCAAACGGTCAATGCACATGCTTTTGAAGTAGGATCCATGCGCAAGGAGATTGAGGCCGTGTGGTCCTCCTATGATGATTTTGTGGAATTCTTCACGGAAGAAGTGGGGATTGCTCCCACCATCTTTCACCTGATTGAATGGAAACGCGCTAAGCCGCTTACCATGCCGAGCAAGGAAATCGGGGATTGGCACGCCGGTGAACCCGTGCTTGAGCGCGACGGGTATCTAGTGTTCCCGATGCGGCACTGCACAGAGCTCAATGCAGCCAGCATGCACGAGAGATGGGTTCATGGAACTCAATTCTCGTCCCTATGGAACATATTGGGCCATGGGAATGCCGTTGCATCGCTCGGAGATGCCGAAACGCTAACAGGCGTGTGGACATCGACGAAGCCCGTTTTTCTTGAGAGTTATTACTCTTGTCTAAGCCATATTGGCCTGGGCGTAACCGTCCGTCTGGCACTTTTGCTACGTCCTCTCGGTAAGAACGCCCACGAGGCGTACAAGCATACTGAGAAGGGGCCTGCACACCAACGCGTGATAAGGCAATTCCGCGTTCGTGTTGAAGCAATCGCTCTCAAAGAAGAAGCGATTGGTGAAGGGACGGCTGCTGTGGCGGGGAATTTGCTTTCGCCTGCCACGCACCTTTGGAACCCTGTGCTTGAGGTAAACCCTCACTCGGCAGAGGTCGGATGGATCCGTCACGGCGCCAACCGCGTAGCGCTGACCATTGGGGCGGAAATTCCCGCCGGGTCGGTGGCACGTGAGGCGTCGGTTCCCCCGGCAAAGCCCGGCGGTGAGGTGGATTTTAAGTTCTTTCCTCAGGAGATCCGCGAACTCGGCGAGGTACGATGCTGCCCGCTGTTTGAAACCTGGGAGCACTATGTTCCCGCTTCGGAAGGAAAATTCTTTCCCTTGGCTGGCGGCCTTCCCTTTTCAGGGGCTGCAAAGCTCATGTACCATGCGCCAGAGCACGCGCTATCGGCGCTTGCCAACGCAGCCACTCAATGCAGTGAATTCATGAGCGCGATCAGCGGTAATATCTACCCTGATCGTCAGGACCGCCAACCTTATGAGCTTGTGCGGGAGATGTGGGAATCATGGGCGTTCAATGTCCGGACGTACATTATTTCCATGATTTGGCCCGTAACGGCAATGGAATACGCCGGCTGCGAGGAGCCGGACGATTTGGGGTTCGTTCTCACAATGCTGGGATACGTCAACCCCTCCGCTGCGGCTGGCCTATGCGCCGAGCTGCTAAGCGGATGCATTCCAAACAAGGTCTCCTACATAGGCGTAGAGGGATCTCGCGTTGTGGTGCTGGTTGGACCCTCACACTGGGTTACCGGCAGCTCGGGTCAGTCCATTGCTGGAGCAAAGCTTCAGGAGCAGTGGACGACCATTAGGACAAAGCTCCCGGCCAAAACCGGCGAGTACAGGTTGAAGAGGAGACCTCAGTGGCTGAGCTTCTCCGTACCGTGGTTAGCCAGAAGCTGGCTGACCCGGTACATGCAGGTGCTCCTGCGGGCGCTAAAGATGATATATTCATCATCTTTACCAAATGCCTGTGGCTGACCGAATGGCGTAAGTCCGAAAACACGTATGGTCCCAGCCCCGATGCGGGTAGGATCATCGATGAAAACATCGATGCCATGAAGGCGTTCGCCAATAAGGGCGGCCGGAGCCAGGCACCGACGATAGTCTTGTCGGGTCCTGGTATCGTTTGGCATGGAACAGCCATGCAGGAGGTCGCAACTACGTTTTTCATGAAGTGCCGCGACGCCGGTTTCCCAGCCTACCCATCCAATGCGATGTGGTTCGGCTGCTCAAAGAAGAGCCTAAACGGCGGCGTTGTCGGTATCGAAAGAGGCGGACACCAGTTTATGGGTCTTGTCTCGGCGTTCACCGACCTGGTATGTGTGCTGAGGCGTGAGTACTCGATGAGTGATGAGGTCCGGGAAGCCCTGGCCATCGCTCTGGATTTCATGGTAGAACATGATTATCTGATGAAACCGTCGGAGTCATACCTGAGCGCTGCGAAGCAGTGCGGAGTCAGAGCAGGCCTCACACCGGTGGACCGGTGGTCCTCATCTGAGGATGCGCCATGGGCGGAGGTAATGCGCCATGGGCGGAGGTAATCTCTGCTCCTAGGACGATGTCGAGTGGCCAATGCGCCACAAGTCACGCGTCATCGGCCAAAGCGCCTGCCGCGGCCGGTGCAAGGACTTCTGAGCAGCAGTCTGCGCCTCGCCCCAACGCGGGCAAAGGGCCACAGACAATGGCTCAGCGCGTCCGGTCCTCGACGCCGCCCGCAACGGGCAGGCAGAGGCTGGGCCAAGCAATGGCCGATTTTGGCCAGTCAGCCGCAAGTCGCGGTCTCTCGCCGGCAGTTTGTGGCAACCAGAGAGGAACGATACCTGCAAAGCCAGCGCAGGCGTGCGGGTATAGCCCGACTACGACTGGTGGCCCGTCTAAGACTGGCGGCCACAGAATCGATTTGAAGCCTGCCACCGGGAAGCAATTGTTGAAGGTTAAGCCTGATCCTCCCGAGCTTCCCAAGGATGCATACACCGATGATTTTCCATCCCTGTCCAAGCGCGAAGCCGCTAACAGATGGAGAGGTGGGGCCACAAGGAGTCCCAGCTGTGTGCCACCTAAGGTGGGAGGATCGATGCCATGCCTATCTTCGGCCGCTGGCCCTCCGCCAAAGGGTGCCGCTCCTTGTGCCAAAGGACCCGAGGTCAAAGCACCTGAGGTCACGGGCGCACCCGTGCCTAAAGCGGCAGGCGCTGACGCACCGAATGATGGGGGTTCGGGGGGATGCGCTCCCGCGAATAGTGAAATCACGCACCCTCGGCCCGAGGTTCCGCCGCGGAAGGCAGTGAAGAGTCCCCCGGCTAGCCTGTCTGAGCCGGCGAAGCCTAGCCAGACAGAGCCGTCACCTAAGCATGGGGGCAGCGTTCCAGATGTCGCTGGTGGGGATAATCCTCAGCCAGAGGACAGCACCCCATCCCTGTCGACCGATGCGTCGATGGGGATGGCTTCTCATCCCGAAGCATCCAGACCCGCTGGTCAGGATGCACAGTCCGCACCGGCGGATGCAGGTGGGGCCAAAGGGGCTTCACCCAGCCAAGGCGCTGCGGGTGGCGGCAATGATGGGGACGGCAATGGGGCGGAGGGAGATTCCCCTACCTCCCCTGCCGATGAGCTACCGGGCCGCGACGATCCTATGGATGGGAGCGGGACTGGTGGAGGTGGTGGACCCAATCCGCCCGATGGCGACGATGATCCGTCTGAACCCGGGGACCATGAATCTGGCCCGGAGTCGGAGTATTATGCGCCCGCTGAAAGCGCGGATGCTTGCATCGTTGTGCATTACCTGTTCCGAAGAGCCGGTTACCCGCCTGCGTTGGCGGCGTGGAGGAACGGGGCCTGGCCAAGGCGCCTTCTTTACCCTAAGCAGGCTAACTCTATAGAGGATGCCCTCGCTCTTACTCTGTGGCAAGGGCTGTCAGAGGATCAGTTTTTCCAGCTGCTGGACAATGCTTCAGCAACTGATCGTCGTTTCGGCGAATACGACTGGGATTTCCTGTCAAAGGCCATTCTGTCTGACACGATGAATGCCGATGACATTCATCACGCAGGAGCCAAAGCGCTTGCTGATTGGGCTGAGGATAACCTTGGGCCATTGTCGTTTGGCCCTCGGTCGGACCTAGTCGCACGGTTTAACCAGATGCAGACCGAAAGGGGGCATCCAAACAGGGAAGCGGCAAATGAGTCATGTGTCGGCCCAGGGAAACAGTATGTTCCCCGTCCTCCGCTGGAGGATCAGCCGAATTCGAACCAGATCTCCGCCGACGTATTCCGCGGTCGGGAGATCCGTTTGGGGCTCACTCTGCCTGACTCCCAAAGCGGAGATGATGAGCTCAGCGCGCAGGACGCAATGTGGAACGTTGAGTACTGCGACTTTTACAAGGCCGCCGCGAATCTGTGGCGTGCGAGGTCATGCTTGCGCGAAGCCGCAGGATGCATGACTGAAACTGGGTATATTCACCCTCAGATGGCTGCGGCCATTGCGGCGACCGAAAAGGTCGAAAGATTTTGTAATGTTCTTCGGGCTGCCAACCGCTATGCCGGTTTGGGCACGTATCGATTCAATGAAATCGTGGGCAGGAGTCTGCTCGATGGATATGACGACTGGAGAACTCCTCCGAGGGAGGAGGACCATCCCGAGTTCCTTGCTCGGGAGGTTGAGGACGTCTTCCGTTCCTATTGCGCGGGCCTTTTGAGGTCTGAAAGTTTCGACCTCAGGTCCTGCGTAATTGACCCGGAACCGGCGCCCAAGGCGGAGTCGGCTCCCAAGGTGAAGCCACCTCCTCCATCTCTGTCGGTCAGTAGGGGCCTTCCTAGGCGATCGGCTCCTGCTGTACATACTGGGTCGGCTCACACCGCCAAGCGTCCAAGAGAGACTGGCGGTGGCTCCACTGGGAGCGTGCAGATCCCAGGACATTATTTCGGCAAAGCCCGCACAAAGGAATCCCCTGTCCAACCCTCTGAACCGCCAACGGGCGGGGCAGGGGGGAGCGCACAGCCGTCCGCAATGGATGTGGATAAAGAGGGGAGTAAGGGCGATGAGAAGAAGACCAAAGCGGCCAAGGAGGCTGCCGTAGCGTCAAAGAGCGCAAAGCCGCATCCGGCGAAAGCGTCGCGTCCTGAGGCCCTAAGCGGCTTGTTGGATGTGACACTGATCAGCGATGTACGGGAGCGTGATCGGGATATTTCCGATGACGAGTATTCTCCTACGAATGTGTGCATGTTTCCAGAATCATGGGAGGGCGCAATGCCGACCTCCGTAACTGAAAAGGCCGGAGGCTTTGAGCAGTTCAGAAACGAGCTCATGAGGATCCAGAGAATCCTGGATTCTCCGGCGTTGGTTGACCTTGGTAAGGTCGATCTGGATGCTCTGGGCGAGCCGCCCAGGGAGTACGTCTCGGATGAGGATCACGAGAGTCACGTAGATGATGATGGGATGGGCCCATATGTGGACAAGTTCTCATCAATGGGCGACCGCGACCTAGTGCCCTCAAAGCAGGAGCCGCCTTACTATGAGGCAAAGGCGTGGCGTACCACTGAAGAGGAAATTGAGAGGATGAAGAACCTTTTTCCATACTTTCGTGCCGAAAATTATCGGCTTATGTCGGCGGGGACTGGTCCCATAGGTACCAAAGCGCACGTACAGGGCGTCCTCCCTGCTGGTGCGTCGCTAGAGGAGGCACTGATGGCAAAGCCCGATGTGTGCCCGATTGCGAGCACCTACAACCTCACATACGAGGGTGAAGAGGTTGTGTTTGATGCACAGAGCGGGACAGCAGGCAGAATCGCCTGTCCTGCCGGTAACGACATCTTCCATTTTTTCCCCGAAATTAAGGATGTGTCGGCGATGATTGGACGAAGCTCCAGAGAGTCGCAAATGCTGTTAGAAATTTTGTCGGGCAACACTGACCCAACGCGGTTGAACGTGAAGCCCGGTGAGCCGGCTCCCTTCTTGTGTGGGACGGTTCCAGACATTCTGGGAGGTTGGATGTCAATGACTCTAATCTCAACGCTTTTTGAGGCCCTATACGGGATCCATAAGTGCACGAGCGTCGAGGTGGCGACCTGGGCGGGTTCTCTTGCGAAGGAGAACCCAGCGTACCCTCCAGTCGAGCTCCTAATACGGACAGTCTGGAGGGGAGATGGCACGACTGTGCGCCCGAATGAGGTACTTTTTGCGCGTTCCACCCTAATCGGGAGGGACGTGCCGTTCAAAGTTTTCAAGCGTTGGGCACTGCGTGACCGAACGCCTATGGGGCCTTTGCTTAGGCCGATGGGAGCAGCGGAGGTCCCTTATACGGGATACGTGCTGCTGACGATGGCCGAGTATCGGTCCGCCCTCAAAACGAGGTGCATCCGGAGGCCCGGCAAATTCGCCATCACAGTTTTCCCCATGCGACCTGAGCAGGTCTGCAGGGGGGAGATCACGATTGGGTTGGAGGGCGCAAAGGTGCCTCTCCTCAAGTTGCCAAGCCCCAATAGTGAGGGCGAATTTTATGTTGACGATCGCGTCAAATACATGGACAAGCGCCATGTCGTTGTGGCCGTTGACCTAAAGTGGATGGCCATCGAGGAAGCCGCCGGCATCTATAAAACCCGACGCGGTTTGATTGCCGTGCGGGAAGAGATACATGCACCCTTCTGGCGCGCATGCTATCTGCACCAGGAAGGGGATGTAATATACATCCGTCCCTGGGCGGTCCGTGAGTTGAATGTTCAGGGACCGCGGAGAGGGGTGTCATTTTCATGGGACAAAGCTCCCATGCATGACTACTGGTGCCCTCGGTGCGCGCATTTGAACATGTATGGCACCATTCTATGCAATGGTTGCCATTTGCCGATTTTCTATCGAGAGTGGGTGCCAGGCACCGTCCGCTCCCAAGTTAGGAGAGGGCAGCCAGTCTGGTTAGACGGACTCAAGGCAGTCCGTGCCAGCAGCTGGTATGAAGGGGAGACTGACGTGTGGGCTCCTCTCATGGCATCGGTAAACCCGATCCGCGAGGTGGTCAGCTGTATGATCTCCGGTTTGCGCTGTGCGCCGCACCTTGTGCACAATCCCAATGCGGATATTGTGCAAGTTGCGTTTCAGGAGGTTGCAAAGGTCACCTCGAAGGACACTCACGCTTGTGTGCGTGCGAGTGATGAGGCTCTCGAGCGGTGGGTAGCGAAACAGCTGCTCATCGAGGAGAGCAATACTGGCGTCCCAATTCCCGACAATATGTCTGTCATGACATATTTGATCGAGCACCCGCAACAGGCGGCGCAATGGGGTCGTCATATGACGAGAAAGGGCAGTCTAAATTCAGCATTTGCCCTTTACCTCTCGGTGCATATTTATGATGCCTACCGCATCGGAATTGAGGACGGATATTTGGTTCCGCTGTATGGCCTAGGCGCCTCACGCGCGGACATCACGGACTTCAATAGTGAGGACCCAAGTTTCGATGCCTCCACTGTTCTTGATTGGAGTATCGACTCTCTGCGGGCCAGTGGTGGATCCATCACGGCCCCGATTGAGTATGCTGAGGCATACATTTATGTCGAAGACAACAAGGTTGACATGGTCCCCGCTGCACAGCGGGACGGCCAATGCGCCGTTGTTTTTGCTGACCCGCCAACTGGGAAGCACCATAGGCGGGCAGCCACTCCTAGGGGAGATCATCGGTCTGCTACCCCGCGACCTGAATCCAGGTCAAAGGGGGATCAGCAAAAGGGCAAAGCCCCTGCGCAGTCCTGGCCCAAGGGTGGAGGTCACAAGGGTGACCAGTTTCCAGGAAAGGGTCACAAGGGTGATCAGTACAAAGGCAAGGGTGGCCAATACGGCTACCAACAAGGGCAGTTCGGCCGTGGCGGATCCGCCAGATCGAGAACTCCCACTGGCGGGTATCAGCCTGATGCTCGCGGGTCGGGATACAAGGGTGCACAGGCTGCCCCTTACCCGTTCCCGAGTCCGATGTATCCCACTTTCCCAATGGGAGGATACATGCAACAGCCTATGGCTGGCATGATGCCACAAATGTGGCCTGGCGCAATGCCGCAGGGTTGGCAGCCGCATATGCAGGGTGATCCCCGCGAGTTCGAGAATCCGAGCTCGCCGCATACCCCTACATGGGGTGACGGTGACGAGTTGGCCGAGACTGTGCCTCCTCCCCCTGGGGACTGGAATGTCAACAAGGGGAAGGGGCGGCACGGCGGTGGACGACATCGGTGATACCTGAAGTCTGTCCATGCGTCTTGCATGGCTGCGCCAAAGCGCGCATGCTTTCATTCCGGAAATCACAAAAAGGGACTATGCTCCTTGTAGTATTTCTTTGTCTGGGCTATTCGCCGTTTCAGAATTCAGCTGCATGCGTAGCTGTGCGCTATTCGCGCAAGCTGCGATTACCTGTCAGGTGTGCATCGCCGCAGCAAGGCAGTCACTCTCGGCGGCGTCTATGGCCGCTGGTGATCTGCATCCACCTGCACCGCTGCTGCTGATGGTGATGGTGCTCATCAAGGTGCCGAGGTGAAGATCACGGGTGCCCTGCACCGCTGCCGGTGATGTCCTACTCGGACCTGAACCGCGGATCGCTGCTGGTGGTATCCATGGCGATTGTCCTCGAGTGATCGCGCGCCTAGACGGTGCTAATTTATAGCCAAAGCTCATTGGTCTATGCACCATGTTTCAACCAACTGGCCAATGCGCCTAATCTAGTAATTAAAAATTAAATCCACTTGAATCAAATGGTTCAATGTGGTTGCAATGCGAATGACAATTCTTTGGCTTCATGCCGGCCATTCCGAAGTTGATCCTTTGTTCCTTTCTGTTGTTGCTTTCTCTTGTTTGATTTGGCTACCGGCGAGAATCCGCCCCATACCCGTAATTCGGGGTGGTGGCGGGATCCGGGCTTCAATGCGAGCCCGGGTATGGGGTCGCGAACCCTGGTAGCCTAATCGGCTTTGTTTGTCTTGTTTGTTGCATTTCAACTTCAATATGGCCAATGCGCCCTTCCAAATTCACTTCCTCTCTTTGTACAGGCGAGGGGGGTGTTTTTGGGGGCATGTACTTTTGTCATAACAGTTAGTAGTACGCCATTATCCAACGCGGTATTTGGCTCAAGCTTTTCAATCCGTCAATCAACGCCTGCAATCTCGGCGCCAAAACGCGGCGGCGCGACGCGCACATCATCGACACGGGGTGTTGGTGCTGTGCGCTTGCGGTCGTGTTTCTGGCGGAGGTTGGTCGGGGGTCTGGTTGGGGTTGGCGTGCACCGGTTCGCTTTGCTTGCTTCGCTGCATTGTTTGCCTGCCTGGTTTGCTGCTTTGTGCTTGCTTTCGGTTGTCTCTGCCCTTGCTGGGTTCATTCATCTTTTGGTTTAAGGCACCCTGTTTGGTTCGTTTGTTGTGCCAGCCGAGGGCACCGCTTTGCCCTTGGGACTGGGGGACTTAAACAATCTCTTCTTGTTGGTGGGATTGGGCCTGTTTATTCTCTCCCGAAACTCTGTTTCAAACCCTTTCGCAATAATGATAGCATGGTTTGTGTTGCCATGAATCATATTCATGCATAATGTTAGCATTACTATTTGTTCATCATTACGGGTATTGTAGGAACCTCTTCATGTCACTTCATGTCCACCTGAATTCTACTTCGCCCGGGTCCCGCTTCTTAAACTCGCCTCCACAGCTAGGCGGTGCTGCTTGGAGCATCGCACTCACTACGGCGCGATCCGGGATCAACGGGAGCATTTGCGACGTGTATAGTGTTTGTTTCTCTCCGTGTTTGGGTGGGTACCTTTTGGGTGGTTGTTTTACTGGGAAATCGAAAGCAAACCACACATTTTTTGGGTTCCCCTTTGAGACAAACCGTATGTAGGGGTTCTCGTCCAGTCATGTTCTTGGGGCTCAAATATGACAAAGCCGAACAGCTTGGCTTAACTAGTGTACCTTGGGCCCAAGTTTTGAGGGTCTTGTTTTTGTTGGGTGGTCGTAAACAAGCAAAAGGAAGCCACCAGCACCCTCCAAGGAGCTGCCTTCTGGGTACCGTAGGGGAGGAGTCGTCCAGCCTCGACATGCCTCGACCATATTTGTGGCTGCCTTTCGTTGTGGCTGTTGAAGGGACAAGGAAGAAAGCCGTTTTTCGGGGCTCCGAGTTCTGAAATAAAATTCATCCATGTTCTGTATGGTTCTAGGGGTACCTTCCATTTCCATTCCTTCCAGGGATCCATTTTTTTCTAGGAAACCATCAAACACCTGGGGGGAAACAGCCGGTTTTTGAAAGGAACGATGGTTGAAAAGAATGGGGAATGAACCCCTAGAATGGTCAACTTGGGCAGTGTATAGAACAAGCTTCTAAAGATTCTCGCTGGAAAGGGGCAAACGACATGTCCCATTCGCTTGCTGGAAACTGCATAGGTTGACTCTAGATCACATGCCGGATTTGGTTGGAGCCAAGCAAGAAGTAAGGAGAAAGGATGGAAAAGAAGAACTTTGCTACATGTTTGATGGCAGAGGTCAGGGGAGTAACAGCTGTGTGTCACACTGGTTTGTCACAAAGTAAGAGACCCCTCAATAAAATCGGTTTCCCTAGATTGGGTTGCATTTGGCTGAATAAACCCCCACTTCTTTAGAACATACGAACCCCTGTACCTAAAGCTTTGCATGGGGAAAATTGTTTCCCTTGGGCTGCATTTACTATACACGACCTCAGAAGGGGTACCCCGCAAAAAATAAGGAAACACGCAGCCACACTGTGCCGCGAAAAGATGCCGGCTACATGGTGTGCAGCTTGTCCCCAGAATGTCGAGAAAGTAAAACATAACTGAGTATGGGTTAAAATTGAATCATCAAGGGACCACAGGTTTAGTCTGACCCAACAATTTGAATAAACCTTGCACGTTCTTTGGCATCATGTGCTGATGTGAAGCACCTAGTCATGTATTGCATCGTGTGTGTGCCAAGCTGTAGGTTCTTCTAATACGATCTTGTCAGACACCGCTGGCTGGAACGCAATGTTTGTTCCTTTCAAGGTTCCTGCCAGGAACACGCTTCGAAGGAGAATTCGGCACCCGGGATGATTTCTGGAATAGAGGTAACTTAAGCGAGAGAGACCTTCTGCGGAATTCTTTTCAAGAGTTTTTGAAACAGCTTTTTTTTGAGGATCTGAGGTGCTTCGATGCTTCTTTTCTAGGTCCCCCAGTACTGCCCTTTTATTGGTACCCTTTTTCTAACCTCTCAAATCTGGAGGACCTAGTTGTTGTTTCCGCGGGGTCAACTTGGCAAGCCCTGTCTCCACCTCTCACACCTTGGAGGCATTGACTTCCCCCGCTGCTGCGAGCAGTTCATGAAGACCGCGGAGCGCAGGGCGGCCAAGGCTTCAAGCTTTTCCTGGGGATCCGGAGCTGAACTTCCGTTTGCTTAGGATATGTTTGTTTAAGATGTTCAATTGGCTTAAGAAAAATCATAAAATTGGTTGAACAATTGGCCGTAAGGTTTCTTCTCTTTGGTTGAAAAATCGGCTTAATCCCGAACAAATTGGAAGTCTTTGTGGTTTCTGTCGGGAGAACATCAGAAGATGTACATGAAATCGAATGTGCTTGGGCAAACGCGAAAGTGGCCGGCCTCGCCAAGGTGGTTTGCAGCCTCCCACATATGGCCAGGGGTCAAAATCCCGTACCCCCAGTGAACATCCCAATCTAGAATAGATTAAAAATGAGTGGTGCACCTACCCCAAAATGGTACCATTGGTTTTGACCCACAGCCATATGATGGTACTGTCAAAAGATCCAATTTATTATCATCCGCCCGGGTATGATGCTGATTTGATGACTTGGTATGTTTCTTACTGGTGTAAAAGGGAAATGGTGCTGGCTAAGATTTGGTGATGTCGATCTCGATATGTTGTTTTGGTGACCTGCTATGTATTTATCGGTTTCAAAGGGAAGTGATCGTGGCTATATAAAATGCTTGATACTTGGGTCTGTCTCTAGGGGAACTGTCAAAATGGGTGGTTGTTTCCTTTTGGTTTCCTGCGAAACCAACTGCAAACAACAAATGAACTCACAAACACATGTTGCTCCTACCAACTCATGCAAACTTTACGCCCTCAAAGAACCAATTTCCATGCGGATCCGGAACTCCCCGTTTGCTACACTGGACACGCAAGATTAACCTGGTTGACAAACAGGTGTTACGGGCTTCACTGGAGTTCTGAATCCGACATCTCCAGAGATCCCAGGCGAAGGGATGGATGCCAGTTGAGACAGGAGTCACTTCTTGAGTCCATGGACTTTAGTCACTTCTTTGGCTTGGACCGTTGTAATGTTGACCCCGGATTAATAAACCCCTGTTTCTTAATATGGGGGGTGTTCCCCCCCAAAAGTGATAAATCCCCACTAAAACCGGGGACACCCCCTATTACTAAACAGGGGTTTATTAATCCGGGGTCAACATTAGTGGTAAACAACAAGTTCCAGGAAAGGTTTTGGCCAATCCACTGAGGCAGTGAGGGTTACTTGGTGGAGATAGCGAAGTGGTTTGTAGCCCTGGTTATAGGGGACTGACAACCATGCCAAGTGGGTTGCAACGAGGGCAAAGCTGACCACTTAGCCAACTCCCAGACCATCTAAGCGTCGGGGGGAAAAAAGGTAATCTGGTGCGGGACAATCATAAAGGCATCCATCCCGGTTACTCATCATTTAGCGATTCCCAGACCATCTAAGCAGACTTGAAGATGCCCAGGTCGGAGGCGCATGAACACGCAGCAGGCGCAGCAGCTTCAGCCGCAGGAGACCTTCGTGACCGCCACAGCTCACCTGGTGCTACCCGGGTTCCGTGGTGCTTTGTTCAGGGCTCCTTAAAAGATACATTTTGCAACTATTTGAAACATGTTGCTTTTTTCCAGCAAATAAAGGGAAACCACCATTTACAAGGCAATGTTCAGGTGTATAATGTAAGGATCCCTGTTGTTCCACCTGGCTTTCGTGAGCTCAACATAAATCAGAAAGTAATGCTAGTCTTCGTTTGTGTATCCCGGATGGCCAAGCGCTGGCCCGTTTTAGGAAGTGGTTTCTAATACCTGGCTCCATAGGGGTTATAGCCAGGCTTTTGCAAGCCTTGAGAGTTATTTTGCTAGAACCCAATGTCAATGGGTTTTGAGCACTGCTGATTTATTCAGAACCCTCTAAATCCCCTTTTGTTTGTTGGGTTCGAGACAAACAAAGCGTGAACCTCGCAAGCGGTCCCCCTTTTGGTGCGTTGTTTGTATTTTTTCTCGAGAATCCTCTACTAGGTCCCCAAGTAGTGCCATGAAAACACTTTTTTGGGGAAGGGTTCCCCTACTAGAATAGAAAAAAACCTAAAAAGTCGGGTACCCTTCTTCTAACGTCTATACTGCAGGACCTAGTCTACGGGGAGACAACCCCACTTCCCACTTCAGGAGCTGCAGATCTTGCAGCAGACGGAGCGGATCATGGAGTCCCTTACACAGCAGCTGCAGCTGGCGGGGGAGCCGGGGGGGGGTTCAAGCTTAAAACTGGGATCTCCTTAGAACATGTACAAAAGCACTTGTTTGGCGCGTGTCATTGTTTTTTGGAGAACCAACTTTGGGTTGGTCTAAGGGGAAACCAAAAGGACACCAGCCATTTTTGGGGGGTAACCCTAAACAAAGGCACACCCACCTGCAACAGCATATTTGAGGGTTGACGGAGTCTGAAACGAAATCAAACAATCTCCTGCTTTTGATTGTAGAGTTGGACCAAGAAAAGGGTAACCCATGGGAACCTCTTTGAGAGTGGTCCGAATCCAGGGTTGGTGGGGCATGTTGAGAAACAACCCACCACCTGCCCATTTCATTTCGGGTCCGCGTGTTCGAAGTGTTGATCTTGACTGAGGCGTTTGTTAAGGTCAGATTGATGCAACATAGACGGATTCCA
This sequence comes from Effrenium voratum, assembly GCA_963377175.1. Lineage (NCBI taxonomy): Eukaryota > Dinophyceae > Suessiales > Symbiodiniaceae > Effrenium > Effrenium voratum. The sequence continues at coordinate 126,504 of CAUJNA010002491.1, read as the reverse complement.
CAGATTTTAGCATGTGTATTTCGTGTCAAGCAATGGATATCTACCAGTGTACTACTTCGCGTCCAAAGGGACACGTGGATAGCCTCATGATGGTTGTCACAATGTGGGGTCCAAGCGTGCCTCGACTAAATTCCCCGGAGAAACAGCTAAGCAGGCAGGGGACCGTTACTAGTGGGGCAGCTGCGTATTGGTTTTGCGGGTAGGTATCTGTTTTGGACGGGCAATTTCCGAGCTGTCTCTGGGAATTTGTCGGTATCTCAAAAGGCATCCATCCATGCAAGACCATGGGGTGGCTTCCCAATGAAGTCAGGGAAGAGTGAGCAGCATATACCTCAACCATTTTGGCCGTGAGTGGTTCCATGTTGTCAGGGAATTGTGACGGCTATTGGGAAGGAACCTAGCTTGCTGGTGCTCAGCAGGGAACTATGTGGGATTCCCTGAACGGACACCGTTGAGCATTGTTCATGGGGGTCATTCCATTTGTTATTCAGCAAGCTAGGGCCCCAGGGATCCCTCAAGAGATGAGATGGTTCCGGGCCAAAACCAATGGGATCCCATTTTGGAATAGGTGAATTCACTCATTTTAGAGCCTATCTTTGTGGTTGGATTGGTTGATGTTCACTGGGGGTACGATTTGGCTTTTGACCCAAGGCCAGATCAAGGTCATTTAAATGGGTACCCAAAATGGAACCCTGGTAAATGGAACCAAGGACCAAAACCTGTGGTCCCCTGGTGGTCTAATTTTGACCCACACCCATTTCTTCCGAACGTTCTCGAGAACGTCAGGCCGATGAAGAGCCGACAGCTTTGGAGAGCCGCCCGCCCTCCCGCTTGCCGGGGCCTCACTGATTGGATGCACTTGCTGGATAGGGCAGGGAGTGAGACCCAACCAACAGGTTTCCCTGAAGGCGATAAGATCATTCACAAAACCCTTACCTGAGAACAAGCAAGGCAATAGACATGGTCTTGTTTAAAGTGGTTGTGAAATAGAACTCACAATTGGAATTCACTTTGAAAAGAAAGCACGCGAGAGGCATAGAAAAGCGCTTGATTGTCACAGTTTCACTTTGTAGTTTTTTCAGCAAAGGGGGACTAGTTCTAAGATCCATAGCCCTTTGTGGATGTTCAAGCTAGCCTATATCCATCAATGGCCTCGTGGTCAGGAGGGTCCCCCCAAAGGGAAAGTCAGCTTCGCAGATAGGAATGAGGGTACTTTGGGGTTGGTTGACTGATTTCACTATCCTTGCAACCTGCTTGAGCATCCCGGAGCCCAAAGAGCGCGGCCATGACTTCTTGGTGTGACCTTGTCACTTTTGGCACCAAGCCGCAACCTTTTTGAGGCACAGCCAACTGCCTGGGGGGAGTAGTTTGGGGGTGGAAACCATCTTAAAGGTTAAGAACATGTTTTTGCTGCTGAGACAAAGAGCGCTTTGGTTTCCTTGCACTTCTGAAAGTCTTTAGGCGGGATAAGCATGATGCCAACGTTTCCTTCTTGCGATTCTATCGGAACCAGCCTTCACAGGATATGCGTAAGATTCAATGGGTGGCTTGTTCGTCTTCAGGTGCGTCACATCCCGCTACACAGAGAAGGACAAAGAAGACCGACCTGGAAAGGCGACGGATGTTAGTGACGCGATGCACGTGATCGCAATTACTATCAGGGGAGCTGTTCAACGGGTGATAAGAAAAAGAAACAGGCTTCATTGCACCAAAGGGCAATCACATGTACAAGCATCCTACCCATTTTGTTGGGTGCCACGGGTCACCCAAAGTGAGAACCTTGGGATGCCAGATGTGGCCTACGTTTGTGGCTTCGAAGGGATTCGAGAAAAAAACATGTACACCGGTGGCCCCTTTTGGACATACTTGTGCTCTGCTGCGGAACGCGTTGCTCTGGTGTGTTTCAATATTTCAGAGAGGTGGCCTTTGGAGATTGAGTCGATATGCACGGCCTGATCAATCAGGGTGGATTTACTTCATCGGGGCTGCTTAAATATGTTCGAATTGTAGTGATTAGCAGCAGGGCATCTTATGTTGGGCGATACATAGAAAAATGATATATATATATATATATACACAATATATATATATATATATTTATGTATATATATATATATATACATAGTGGGATGGATAAGGTATAATCTGGTAGAAAAGGTAGATCGAATCGACAGACAGCTAGATCTGGATTGATAGATACGTAGGTAGGTAGATATATATCTATATATATATATATACGTAGACAGACCGAGAGACAGACAGACAGATAGATAGATAGATAGATAGATAGATAGATAGAAGGAGACAAATAACGATAACGAGAAGGAGAAGGAGAAGGAGAAGGATCAAGAAGAGAAATACATGGACAAACGGAGAAAGAAGAGGAAGAGAGGGAGAAAGATAAGGCAAACGAGCAATATAAAAAGCATGATAGTGAGCCACTGGTATATGTCTCTATTTATTGATGTATCTATTTACACGCTTTCTTACATGCATACAGATGGTTGCCCGTCAGCATTTTGTGATTGGACTTTGTGCCCATGAACAAAGCCTACAAGTGCATGAATTCCTCTTTGCAGGCAATCCTGGCTGTTGAGGCCACATCGACCTTCGTGGACAGATCCAAGCAGACTTACATGTCCTGCTAGTGCTTTATATTGTTTGAATCTTCGCCACATGTCAGCTGTTGATTTGGCAAGCTCACAAGGTCTCTTACTATCCTACTTGGGCCAGTGAGACTTTGTCAAACTCCTTGAGGGCATTTGCTGTCGCACTGGGTCCAAGTTGAAGAAGTCAGGCTGGGACTGGGCTGAGAGTGCCCTACAGAATCCAAGGGCGCTATGAAGGACTCCTCACGATGGGAACATAGAGCCCTATAGAAGGACTCCTCACGATGGGGCTGGTGTATGCGGCCTCTCGGACCTTGATCAGGGCCTGGAATCTGTTTGAGGTGTAGCTCCTAGCTCTGTCTGCATGGACCCTCACGGACCCTCTTCTTAGGAACAGGCTTGGCTTACCTGTTTCACGTTGGCCATGTTTTGGATTGTTGATTTTCCAGCATATTCCCGGCATTGGTTTTTTTCCCCGTCTTGCCTTGGTTTTGCCTTGCCTTGGTCTTCCTTCGTTTTCCCTCGGCCAAGAGTTTCGTGGGCCCTCTCACGCGTCTCCGATCGCTTGCTCCAGATGTCCTTCAGCGAGGAGACCGCAGCGGACCCAGAGCAATGCGCATTCCAAGTCCACGAGCTCTTTCCCTGAGTTCGACTGGCCATGTACGGATAGGAATTTCTAATTGACAAGTTCCCCTGAAGCAAGCCCAAGCCCGGATTTATGGGATACTTGGACCCGGGTGAGCAATGCAAGTCAAACACGAGAATCTGGTACGATTTTTTGTAAACCATGGAAACAGGATATACCCTGTTCCCCTTGCAATATTTGGGATATCCAACATCTGTTGGCTGGTGAATTCGTGCGTGTCCCCTCTGTGAAGGAGCCTTTGTGTTTTTCTCTCCCTGAAGGGTGACCATCCCATTGGCGTTTGTCAAAGGCTAGGAACAACGATTGGATGGTGCTAGGATGGTCTTAAATGATCAACCAAACGAACATATGCCATATGGCATGGATGAAACCCTATGTTTGACTGGGATGAACTACCTATCAGCTGGTGCTAAGTGGATTTGTAAGTCGGTGCATGAATTGGGCGATCGGTAAACCCACCCTTTGTGGGTTCGCATATTTGAAGGGACGCCCAAATGAGTGTGTTGCAGTACCCTGCTTGGGTTGCTTCAAAGAGACGCCAGCAGCATATCCATCCTGTTGCCCTAAGAGGTGCTTCAACTTTCTTTCGAGGGTGTTTCCTTTAAAACCACCATTCATTTAGAGGGACATGGTTGGAGTATTTCACATGAACCACGCAGTTTGTCTGCTGAAAAAAATATTTGGTTCGTTTTTCCCATGCCAAACCTCTTGGCCGACTCGGTTTCGGAGGCTGCCAAGTTCATCGCGGAGTGGCACGAAGCCGTGAAGGCGCGGGGGGAATACTGTGGACAAAGTCCATTTCGCACAACCTAAGAAACCCTGGAATGATTCCTGGGTGAATTACAACGACCTTACACGACCTCGCCCCAAATGGTGGTTTATGTGGGGAATAGCCCCCGAACCGCCTTAATTCAGGCTGGTGAAATATTATAAGTCACCCAGAATGATGATTCCCCTGTACACGCCAATGAAAAATGAGTCCCCCATGGTTTCCAAGTGGTGCAGGATGTTGTCCATCCACGGTGGGGTGGGGGGTGGGGCTTTAGGTGCCGTACTAGGGATTTGGGACCTGGTTGACAAAGCCGGCAGTTGGGGGTGCTGGTGCATAGTTTGAGATTGAACATCCCCTGTAGAATTTTCGGGCAACGAGGGATTTGTGATGCTTGTTCAGGGTGAATATAGGGGACCTGACTGGGGTGCCTCTATTTCTGTGCTGTTTTTGTTTCTTCTTCTTTTGCATTACACCTTTTTGTCCCAAGGTGAAGGTGAGTTCCCCAACCCTTGTTGGATGGTAGGGATGGTCATGGACACCGTTCACTTGGATTTGAGCGATCCATTTTAAGGGTCTGACATGTAAAGGAACCATGACCATGCCCCGTGGAATGAGTTTCCCTTGAGGACAACTGTGGGAAAAGGGGTTAGTTGCGTCCTGTTTCACATGTGTGTCTTTGAGAGGGGCCACATGGCAGTGGGTCAAAAATAGGTACCCAAAATGGAACCCTGGTAAATGGAACCAAAGACTAAAACTAAAACATGCGGTCCCCTACTGGTGGTTTTATTTTGACCCATACCCACATGAGATTGTAAGATGCCCATTCTAGAAGATTCGTGATCACTGGCTTGGGTCCTAAGTTTTAGCCATTGGTAATTCTGCCCATTCGGTTCCCAGGATGCCCAAGCGAGTCATGTGAATGGGACAGCATGCCAGACTTTTCCGAGGTGATCGGTCCTTGTTGATTGCTTCTTTCTGGCATATTCAGCAGATCATGTACAAGGGCCAAATCAATTTGAATGGGGTACCATTGAGCTAAGTGGTGTACTGCCTGTTCAGCGCATGTTTCGGGAATCATGTTGGTCCACTACAGAGTCGGTCTGAATGTTATGGCAACCAGAAGAGCCAGGCTTCACAAAAACCAGCTGCAGGAATATCTACAACTTGGCCAAAACACCCACACCATAAACTGGGATTTACAGCAGAGTTTGATGCTGGGCGAAAAACAATGAAATCGCGAGCTCGCCAAGGATTGTGGTTGCGACCGATTCCTTCTGTGACGGAGGTTCTTTTCTTGGGGATTCATTTCTTGTCTTGAGTTGGTGAATTGTAGCGATTCACCCAGAGACCTAGTCTTCGAAACACCCAGCTTCAAGTTTCCTTGTTTCAAATGTTCGGTCACAAAGACTTTCTTGCTGGTTCTCAAGAAACACGAAAGCCCCGCACTAAACCATCCCGTGGTGTGTCCTCTTCTGGGATCCCGAGGTTCATTCCCAAAGAAGATTCACCAATCAGCAGGTTGCTCAACCCAAAGGCTCCTGACCCAGGCATAAAGTGAAGCCAAGGAACACCCAAAACGAACATCCAAGCAAAAAGGCGACGAGGCCCAAGGAACACCTCAAAGGAGGGCCAAGTGGATGGCCTTGGGGTTTCTCGGATCGGACGCATTCGGACGCATTCGGCTGCGAGACCAACAGCGACACGCCGCCGTCCCTGGAGCACATGGGCGGGGGGGCCCCGGCCTGGAGACTTGCGAGGGGGAAAGGGGCCTCGGGGACGGGAGGGGCGGTCTGAAAGGAGGTGCGTTGTCGCACTGGTCCAGGAGGGATCTTTTTTTTGGGACTGGAAGGACTGAAATGAGTAGAATGGGGTGCGTTAAGAAAAGAAAGATGATGGTAGAGTATTCTGGTCCACTGCAGATGAGCAACCAACCCCAGGGAACTTTATGTCGGAGATTGTATGTTTAAGATATTGTCTCGCTATATTTAAGATATTGTCTCGCCACGCCTTTGGTTTGTTTCTCTCTCACTCTCTCCGTGGAAAACCTCTACTCCAGCTTTGAACCGTTTTCCGATTGTCGCATGTTCAGTTTCGGGAAAAAAGCCGCGCAAGGCACGGCGCAGAACCGCCTCGTGGGCAACATGTTGACAAAGGTCATGCAGATGCTGCTCAGCGCCTCGGACCTCCAAGCCGGCTACGCTAGCTCGTTCTTCGCGGCCTCTTTGTTGTTTGGTTCTGGTTATATCTCAACCCGGAGGTTGAGGTAAATCACCCTCTCTTTTTTGGTGCTGGTTTTGGCACCCGGGGTTACACCTGGTGTTACTGGGGTTAGCTTGTTCTGGGGCCAGTCACGTGGCGCGTAAAACAGAAAGCAGTGGATGTTTGTCTCGCAGCCTTCCGGAACTGCTCAAGACTCCGCTGCTTTGGGCAGAGACCAACAGCTTTCAGCCGGAGAACAACTTCCATTTGCTTAAGAATATGCTTTATTGTCCCTGGTTTGTGTTAAAGGGAACCTATCACTACTTATTGTGTGTTTTTGTTGCTTAAGAATATGTGTTCTTTCTCCTTGGTGGTTTTAAAGGGAATCTATCATTTTTTCCGGGGGCTTCAGCAAAAGGAAGACAACCAGTTGGCCAATTGAGTTGGAGCTGCCAGTCTTGGGCGGCTTAATTTTGTTCTGGAGTGTAGACGCTTTTGGTAGTGACTTGGTAAGACAGGAGCGAAGGGTGGGTATTGAGCCGGTGCTTGTGCACTGGAGCAGGCCTTACCAAGAGGTATAGTATGGACGAATTGTAAGAATCCCTTCATTTTCTATGTCCTTAAAGGGTACACTTTGGCCATACAAACAAAGCTTGTTTTCGGTTTTTTCTAAAAGGTTGCTGTACGCACCTAGTCTTTTAGGAGTATTCGTTAAGCAACCCTGTTACCCCGCCACTGGGCGTCATTCGCCTCGGGACGTTCTGATCTGAGAAAGTGGGGCAACTTGTCTTTACTTGCAACGTCCCTTGCTTGGGGTCTTTTCTTGATGCTTTGTATATTTTATTGGGGGGTTGATTATCTTGCTGGTGCTAGGGAAAATCGTCCACCTACGGTAGCTCCCTTATCGGAAACTGTAGGGGATGGGTTCTAGGGGTCATTCCATCTCATTCCAGCTCATTTACTGCCCATAGCGGTCTCGTCTACATGCTTCGTGATATTTTGGGGGTTGATATATGAAACATTTCGGGGCGCACTGTGGCTTGACTCATAGATTTCAAGGTGGAACACATAGGGTTGCATGGTCAACAACCTTGGTTTCGGCGAGGCAAAGGCCCCAAGATACCAAAACAGCTCAAAACTGAGCCAGCAAAAGCAAGCATGGGCCTGAAGAGGAAGAACCAATCTCTTTTGAGGGATCATGGACCCTTAGCGATGGTTGTGGAAAATGTGATTTTAGGTGCCACCTTTTGTACCAAATGGACTCCCTCCCCTTGTTAAACATGGGGAATGGGAATCCCAGAGCCCAGCTCAGGGAAGTTCCTACCAAATGCCCTGCATACCAGGGTTGTTTGTCTTTGGGTTCCCAGCCCAATGGGGTTACGCAAGGAGCCGGTCGCCTTTGTGGCTTTCCTGTAGGGATCATGGATTGGGATTGGCCAACCCTCCATTTTGAACAGCCCAGTTTGGTCTTTGGTGGGTTTCCAGAACTTTGGTACCGAAGTAGGTGTTTCTCAAGATGAGCCAGCTTTTGGTATTGAAAGTGAAACCAAAAGAAGACCCGGAAAACGTTGAGAAACACCGGAAACACCGAAGGCAATGACTTGTTCCACGCCGATTCATGTTCAAGAGGATCCCATGACCCAGGCACAAAGTGGATCTCCTTTTGGAGACAGGGTAGACTAGGCATGAAGCTGAATCTGAGCATGTTGTTAGTGTACCCCGTGCTTGTCCCATGTTGGTCAAACCAGATACTGGGTTTCAATCTGATTATTGTTTGACTGATTTGGAACCATATACCATAAGATCATATGTAAGAGACAAACACCAAAAACACACACATTCAAACTGATTAGGTTCTTGTTGCTGGTTCTTTGTCTCTTAATCCCCTGGCAGTCTTGATTTGCACCTCAGTTGCCCAGCGCCGACTTTTCAGCTTTTGTTTGTTTGGTTTTCAAAGTCAAGGTCAACAATCACAGGGCACCTTTCCAAAGTGGTACTCAGTTTTGACAGCGGCAAAGGAACGCCATCGATCCAAGGCACCAACAGCTTTCACGAGGACATTTGCGAGCTCTTTTTCAAGGCCGCGATCTGGTCGGAGGAGTTAAAATGCCGCGATCTGGTCGGCGTGTGCAGGCTACCCGATGAAAGATGGAAGAGAAGAAAGACCAACCCGTACTGGCGAAAGGAGCACCCCCCCCAAAGAACAACGTGTCAAAGGCATCCAGAAAGGCATCCAGAAAGGCATCCAGAAATACCGGGGATGGACACAATTCGACAGCAGTTGGGCTGGATCATCTTTGACATACCGGGATAAACAGATGCCAACTGGTGCCTTTGTGAAAGATATTGGTCCGATATATATATATATATATACATATATATATATATCGCAACGTGTTCGACAAGTGCCAGCCACGGATGGTGCATCAGCAGCTCTTTGGTGGCACTGTATTTCGCCATTGATTTGGTGGATTCTCACAGAACATATTTTTTCCGCAAAGGATTCCTTTTTCCGAGGGCCAAACTCGGCAGCTGGGGAAAAAGGCGAGAGAGGTCGCGAAGGGGTGATTCATTCTTTGCGCCTTGCCAATCAGGTCCTATGATGTTGAAAGAATTCTGAGAAGATGTCACAGTTACCAATGAATTCGTCCATCAACTATGCCAGCCTCATCCAGGATGGTTATTGCAGCAGTGCATTTGACCTTGCGTTTGAGGATTGCAATCGCTTCGGATTGCATGCCCTTTCGATGTTTCGGAGTTTTCTATATGGGCCTGGCGAGTAGATGTCGTCTCAGTTGTCCAGAAGATTACCTTCAAACCAAAAGGGTTTTGCTTTGGGTCCCTTATTTACCCAAGGTCTCAAAAGGCCAGGATATGTCTCCTGGGGCAAAGAGGTAACCCTTAAGGGCTGCCTAAAGGACTGAGGCGGGCATGACCCAAATCAGTCATTGACATCCCATTCTCATTTTTCGTTCAAGCTGCTGTTTCTTCCGGTTTTCAGTAGTCCTACAGCAAGAATTGTCCCTGGAAAGCATGGGCAGATTATTTGTCTAGGTCCCCCAGTAGTGCCCTTTTACCCTTTCTTGAGGGAGGGTTCCCCTACTAGAAGAGACTACAGAAAAAAAGGGTACCCTTATTCTAACCTCTCTACTAGAGGAGCTAGTTACGCGGGCAAAATCCGAGTTGCACAGCCCGGAAGGCCATCCCAGGTAGATGCTCGGTAGCTCGAAATCTGACTGGGAGAGAGTACCCATCCTCAGGACACATGGATGGACGACATCCTGCACCACATAAGAAACCCTGGAATGATGATTCCCCTGTAAATACCAACAAAACAAGGGTTTCCCATAGAGTCAAAGTGGTGCCCACAGTATTTTCGGGAAATGTGTGTGTGTGTGTGTCCGTGATTACTATTTCCTCTGGATCTAGAAAAGAGCCCTCGGTGGACGGGAGGGTACGAGTCTAGCATTGACACCACTCTCTGGTCACGGGGTGGCAACATGGCACACCAGACAATTTTCCCATGTAAGGTTCCTGTCAATGTTTGACCTCCTTCCTGACTCGGGTCCACTCGCTCAGTACGCCTGCGAGAGCGTGGTGAAGGTGACTCTGCAGGATGCGAGGCCACTTTCACTCCGCAAAAGGAAAGGTCCTGAAA